>JZKD02S2101537.1:486491-497004 GCA_000966675.3 Picea glauca | reverse complement strand
TTTTTCTGTGGACAGTCGCGCGTCGGGCTCTTAAGCGCGCACAACACGTTCTTATCCCGCGCATACGCGCGCACCTTACTAATGTGAAGTGTCTTTCAATTTTGTATAGTTTTTTACCCTTCTGGAATGCTGTAAACTTCATTCCGTGCCGTGAATGACTTCATTGTTGTGTTGATGATGCGGAGTTCTTGTCGCCCTGTGTGGACGAAATTTCAGTGATAACACTCACGTAGCTCTGAGAACCAGAAAACCAAGACGTCTTCCTGAAGACCAAAAACATCATCCTTCTGATTTCGTTATTGGTCTACATATGCCCTTGACATACCTATGCACCATTGAGAGAACTAGTTAGGAGGGGAAAGTCAACTTGTGAGTTTAAGAACCCAGTCTATCCGCCATTTCCAAGTTGAATTCGTACCCGATTTATCTGTAGGTTGTTGTTTTCTGTTTTCCTAAGTGGGGTTGTGTTGTGGTTATCCTCACTGTGTGGTAATTGAGTCAGAAGGCCCTGAAGAACCAGGTTTTAAGGCCCTTAGTTGAAGAGGCAGTCTGTCAGGCCTATGAGAAGTTATTTCCAGGTGAAGGAGTCTACTGGGAAGTGATATTCTTCCAAAGAGAGTCCAACACTAGCTACAGAGCTCTAAGACTTCCTGATCCGACCTGTTACCGAGACCCAGAGAGGGAGGTGAAGCATTGATGGACTATGTTTGTGAAGGTGTATACTCCCGGGTAGAACAAGCATGTGGGGAATGAGAGTCTGTGAGTAGTGGGCATAAGTAGGCATCTTGGGAAGAATCATTCTAGTTATTCTATGCATTTTTCCCTGTAACCTCAGCCTAGACTAGGATTCCTTGCCTTGGGTGGAGCTTAGTCCCAGCTTGGGGGTGGCCCATTGCTAAGCGTGATGAGCAGCGTGGTCTAAGGCTGGGAGGTTCATGGAAGGTCTGAACATAGTCGGTAGAATTACCACGGTTTCAAAGATAAGTATCAGCTTATGTTTAATATTATGGTTTGCATGCTAGTGATGCTTATATGTATCATGTATTATGTTGTGCATATGAATTATTGCTAATTCCTGGGATTATTTATGTTAGCAGTAATCTTGTGCTGACTCTGAGTTAAATGTGTTTAATTTGATTTAAATGCATGTTATTAATTAAGTATGGGAGTGATGTTTTTCCACACAATAGCATTTTCTTGGCCAGTGGGATGATGGCCCGAGGATGTTACAGTATGGTATCAGAGCCTAGTTTCAACGCTGAGACTGGATGGGATGGATAAGTGGTCTTTGGACCGATGTTTTGAGAAGAATTTGTGTCTGGAGGACTAATTTCAGACCTCAGAATGTTTCTGAGTGTCAACGGACTACTTGACCGTGTTATAAATCTCAGGAGGTGTAGCGGTAATATAAAACTATAGCCAGTGTGGTATATGGCCACAGGGAGAGAGAGAAATCCACACCAAAAATGTTGGATCAAGTAGATGAAGGTTCAGAAGGAGGGTACCAAGTCATTGGCCAGAAGTCCTTGAGAAGTAGAGTTGGACGGTCAGAATTCTCTGTGGAGAACTCGCAAAATCGTGAAGGTCGTAAGATGGCCAGAAGTTGCAAGGTGGTTAGTGGATGGAGAAACTCGCCACCCTAGGATCCAGAATAAACGTGGGTTGTTGATCATGGTTGGTTTGAACCATTGGATCATTTCGTGAATTCAGGGATCGTGAACTTGGAGCGCAGGCCAAATTCTTGGTCACTCCAAGTCCCGAATCGCAAAAGAGTTTAACAAGGGTAGAATCGAACGGTGGAGCACTTCAAGGAAGAAGTGCCAAAATCCCATGAGTCGTCGAATCTAGCCAACTAGCGAGGAAGTTAGGGCTGAAGAGATTTGATAGGTGTAAGCATAGGAGAGATCTGGACCGTCAGATCAGGGGAGGCTCACAGTCGTTGATCTCATACATGAATTTCCATATCGGAATCCAGGGATTGAAGTGACAAGAGATTTGGAGTCGTTGCATCATGAACTCCCAGTTACAGAAAACCTGAAATCCCGAAACGATCTACACTATAGATTGTAGGAGAGGAACTTGACCATTGGATCAAGTAGATGAATAGAACGTACTTTCAAAATTTTGGCAAACGAAAGTTCGAGATGTGTAGATGCATGAACTCCTGATGCCTGAAACTCCGAAATGAAAAGTAAAAGTAGTGGGGCCCCCTGACACCTTGGCTAGCAACAGCTGTGGGCCCAGGGGGAGAGAGGTCGAAAGTTTGGGAGTCAAGAGTTGGAGAGGGAGGCGAGTGCGAGAACCTCTGGGACGAAAACCCCAAAACCCGAAACCCTGAAGCTCCGAAATCCCGAAACCTGAAGTTTCGTTTGGAGAACCTTGTAGCACCTAGCAGTTTAGTATTTGATCACAGCCCATGGATGCATGGGTTGGGGACTAAGAAAATGGGGGCTATCGCCGAAAATCGCAGAGCCAAACAGAGCTCAAAAAATTCGTGGAATCAAAACGTTTTCTTATTCACATTGGTTTATGAATGTTGTAGTTTTATTAAGGGTTTAAGGCCTGACAAAATTCAGTTGACTGGACGTTGTGTGTGCAGATTTCAACGAGTGTCAGGACAACTGCGAATCGACGTCGAGTATAGAAATGGAAGAGGTGTGGATTGCCTCCAATTTGGAGAACAAAAGAGAAGGAAGGGATGTCAACTTGGGAGTCAAGGGATTGAACTCTTATGGGCACGGAAGAGAATTGTATAAGGAAGGGCATGTGATGAAAATCATTGAAAGATTGCAGAAAGATGCCCAGGCTCGTCGAGCCGATAGCCGAAATCTCATGAAGGTCAGGGATCGACAGGGTGAATTCAACTTAAAGATGTTGAAGAACCTAGAAAGAATAGAAAGGAAATTGGAAAAGGAGAGTGACACAATCAAAACAGGGAGTCGCAGGACCCCTGAGAGAAAAAGAAGATCGAGGAGTGGTAGCAGACATCCTCATCGGTCCCCAAATCATTCCGATAAGGAAGCAAACAACAGTTTAAGCCCATCCCCTACCAGAAAACACCGAAGATATGGAGTGGATGAATTGAAAGGGGAGATGAACAAGATTAAGCCTCCTATGTTTGATGGATAACATAAGAAGGAGGAAGATGCCAAAACATGGTTGCTTAGCATGAGGAAATATTTCCAACTACAGAATTATTCCTCTCATGCAGAAGGAAGAATTGCAATGTATCAACTAAAAGGAAAAGCATCCATGTGGTGGGATTAGCTTGTGCAAGTGTAGCACGTTAGAGAGAAAGATATCACATGGAAGGAATTCAAGAGGTATTTCGAGAGGAAATACCTAACTAAAAGATACTATGACAGAAAGATGAAGGAGTTCTTCGAACTCAAGCTGGGAAGCATGACCATTGATGAATACGAACGAAGGTTTTTGGAATTACTGAAGTATGTTCCATTCATCAAAGATGAGGCTGTCAAGATTCAGAGGTGTCTCAGTGGACTGCCACCTCCCATTGGTGACAAGATTCAGTGTGATGATCCTAAGACTATGGAAGAAACAATAAGAAGATAAAAATGCTTATATGAGCAGCAAAGAGAAAACCCTACCTTTCAGAAGGCTTGGGATGACCAGAAGAAGTTTAAGAAAGAATAGAGGCAGAAGGGAAACAAACCTCCCTTTTTTAGAAATAGTCCTCAAGGACATCCATCATTTAGAGAGCCGAGAATGGCTGAAGTGGGTGAACAAAGGCTGAGACAGACGCCCATTCAGTGTTGGGGCTATAAAGAGAACCACAAGTGCATAGATTGTCCCCATAAAAATGGTAAAGCAAGAGTTGTCCATAATGTTCAACAAGCTGAAACAGTGGAGGACATGGGCACTAGAATGCCAAGGATCTATGCAACCCTGGACAACAAGAAAGATGAATTTTAGTCGTACATGATTGAAGTGGAAGGTATGATTAACAACCAAACATTTATTATTTTAATTTATTCAGGGGATAGCCATAGTTATGTAGATCCTAGGGTGGTGGAAAGTTTGCGTTTATCAAGAAGCAAACATGAAAAGTCTTGGTTAGTGCAGTTGGCTATAGGAACTAAGAGGAAAGTCACTGAGTTGGTTAATTCCTGTCCGGTGGACATGAAGGGATTGAGCACGAAGGCTGAATTGAATATTTTGCCTTTAGGCTCTTATGAATGTTTAATTGGGATGGACTGGTTGAACTAGCACCATGCCCTCTTGGACTACCGTAACAAGGAATTTACATGCATGGATGAGGAGTTGAATCGAAAAATAGTCCAAGGAATTCCCAGAGCTATGGTTGTTAGAGAAACCTCAGCAATGCAGTTGAAAAAGTGCTACATGAAAGGCTGTCAATTATTTGTAGCCCGTGTGGAGGAAGCATCCAGAGATGAAGTCTCAAATATTGGAGACCATGCGGTACTAACAGAGTTTGAAGATGTATTTCAGGAGATATCCAGACTACTTTTGAAGAGAGATATCGATTTCTCTATAAATTTGATGCCTGGAGCAGCTCCAGTGTCGAAAGCTCCTTATAGAATGAGTACGCAAGAGCTGAAAGAGTTGCAATTGCAACTTGAAGAACGTCTAAAGAAGGGGTACATTCGCCCAAGCGTGTCACCTTGGGGTGCCCCGATCATGTTCGTGAAGAAGAAGGATGGGACGTTGAGGCTATGCGTTGATTTCAGACAGTTGAACAAAGTAACTATAAAGAACAAGTATCCTCTGCCAAGGATCGATGATCTTTTCAATTAGTTGAAATGTGCAAAAATATTGTCGAAGATAGATCTCAGATCGAGATATCACCATGTAAGAATAAAGGATGAAGACATCAGCAAGACCGCCTTTAGAACAAGGTATGGTCATTACGAGTTCACAGTGGTACCGTTTGGGCTGTCGAACGCACCTGATGTCTTTATGTGCTTGATGAATGGTGTATTAAAGGACTATCTAGACAAGTTTGTCATAGTCTTCTTGGATGACATTTTGGTGTATTCCAAGTCAGAGGAAGAGCATGAACAACACCTGAGGATGGTGCTGTGAGTGTTGAGAGAACACCAGTTGTATGCCAAGTTGAGTAAAGGCTCATTTTATCAAAGGCAAATCCATTACTTGGGGCACATTATTTTAGAAGAAGGGATCGTCGTGGATCCTAAGAAGGTTGAGGCCATCAGAGAATGGTCAGCGCCAAGGAATGTAGCGGAAGTTAGATCCTTTATGGGTCTAGCAGGCTATTACAGAAGGTTTATCACAGGGTTCTCAAATATAGCTCACCCTATCACCTCCTTGCAAAGGAAGGAGAAAATGTTTCAGTGGACTGAAGAGTGTGAGAAAAGTTTTCAGCGATTGAAACAGTTGTTGACAAACGCTCCAATCTTGAGGATTGCAGATCCAAATGTGGATTTCATGGTGTGCACAGATGCGTGTAAAGAAGGGTTGGGAGGAGTTCTTAGTCAGAATGTATTTGTAATTTGTTATGGGTCCAGGAAGCTGAAAGAGCATGAAAAGAATTATGCCACTCACAATTTGGAGTTGGCAGCAATCATTCATGCTCTAAGGAAATGAAGGAATTACCTCATGGGAAGGAGGTTTGAACTCATAAAAGACCATAACGATATGAAATATTTGTTTGATCAACCAACCTTAAATGCTAGACAAAGTAGGTGGCTGGAATTTCTGTGTGAGTACGACTTTGAGATCAAGAATATCAAAGGAAAGGAGAATAAAGTAGTTGATGCACTCAGCAGGAGGGTGCATGAATTACATGCTACAACCATTAGCATGTATCAGAATGATATTAAAAGAAGAATTCTGGAGGATGCAAATGTAGATCTACAGTATAGAGAATTGGTAGCCAAGCTACAGCAGGGTAAGATGCCACAGAAGATGGAAATTTATAAATTGGAAACTGATGGAATACTGTTGTACAAGAACAAATTTTTTGTACCCAATGTCTAGTGCTTGAAAAAGATGATTTTGCAAGAGATGCATAATGTGCCTTATGTATGGCACCCTGGATATCATAAAACAGTAGCAGCGGTCAAGAGAAATTACTTTTGGCCGGGTATGAAGAGAGAGATCATTGAATACATCGCTAGATGTATGGAGTGCTAGAAAGTTAAAGTTGAGCATAGGCACCCAGCAGGGTTGTTGCAACCTTTACCCATTCCTGAGTTGAAGTGGGAAGTAGTAACGATGGATTTTATTACAGGATTGCCCAAAACAATCAAGCTGCATGATTCGATCATGGTGGTGGTGGACAAGATTACAAAAGCTTCCCATTTTATTCCATTGAAAACTACTCACAAGGCAGCAGATGTTGCTGATATTTTCGTGAAGGAAGTGGCACAATTGCACGGAATTCCTAAAATGATTGTGTTTGACAGAGACCCGAAATTCACCTTGAATTTTTGGAAAGGATTGTTCAAAGGATTCAGAATGAATCTGAACTTAAGTACATCTTATCATCCTGAGTCTGATGGATAGACAGAGAGGGTGAACAGAGTAATAGAAGACATACTGAGAATGTATGTGATGGACAAACCATCAAGATGGGAAGACTACCTGCACTTGGTAGAATTCACCTACAACAATGGGTATCATGCATCGTTGAAGATGAGCCCATTTGAAGCACTTTATGGAAGAAAGTGCAATACTCTAGTGAGCTGGGATAATCCAGATGATAGAGCAGTAGTTGGGCCAAAGTTTCTGAAGGAGATGGAGGACCAAATGATAAAAATTAAGCAGAATTTCAAAGCTACCCAAGACAGGCAGAAAAGTTATGCTGATAAGAACAGAACCCACATAGAGTTCAAAGTGGGTGATCATGTTTTCCTGAAAGTGAAAGCTAACAGGAGTTCCCTGAAGCTGGGAAGTTGTGCCAAGTTGGTAGGCAAATTTTGTGGGCCATTTGAAATCCTGGAAAGGATTGGGCCAGTTGCATATATGCTTGCATTACCTGCATCTATGACTGTACATAATTTGTTTCATGTTTCATTGCTTAAGAAATATATACCAGATGCTAATCATGTTATCAATTGGAATGTGATTCAGGTGGAACAAGAAGGTGTCCTGCAAGTGCATCCTATGCACATATTGGACAGGAAAAACAAACATCTCCGGAATCAAGCTATAGGGCTTGTAAAGGTCCAGTGGACCTGGTACAGTCTTGAGGACATGACATGGGAGCATGAAGATGTTATGCGAGTAGAGTACCCACATCTTTTTGAAAATTTTGAAAAGCTTGCAGATGCAGTGTAAAATTGCACTGAGGACAGTGCAAAATAAGGGGAGGGGATTGTAATGTCCCCAAGGTCGAGCCCTGTTGTAAATAATGTCTATGAAGTATAGAGCTTGCATTATGAATTGTAATTATGTTTTATAGTCTGGTGAGCGAAGTTTATATAAGCTAGTGGGATTATGTGTTATTAGGCCAGAGAGCCTAAGTGTTAAGGCCGGGAGCCTGCTTTTGTATATGTAATCATGCAGAACATTAATAAAAATATAAACACCGCTGCGTGCAGACCGGACACAATGAATGAGTGATGGGGGATTAAGCTTCCACAGATTGGGTAAGGGATTGGGGGCTCGAAGTTTGGAAAGAGAGGCTAAGTGTTGAGCCTAGGGGCTTAAGCCCTTGGGAATAATATTTTAATATTATTCCAAAAGCCATGTGAAATATATGTTTTTTCCTAAGTTCTTGGAGAGGAACGCATAATGATGGAGTGCATGGAGCTTCATGGATGACATGTGTCGACCCAGGAACATGCAATTAAAAACTACAGAAGTCATCCGTGGAGGATGTCGCTCCTCATTCCATCATCCTTTGCGTCTGATTTCGGATACCCTCACACAGCTCTGAGAACCAGAAAACTGAGAAGTCTTCCTGAAGACCAAAAACATCATCCGTCTGATTCCTTTATTGGTCTACGTCTTCCCTTGACATACCTATGAATCATTGAGAGAACTGGTTAGGAGGGGAAAGTCGACTTATGAGTTCAAGAACCCAGTCTATCCTTCATTGCCGAGCTGAATCTATACCCGATCTGTCTGTAGGTTGTTGTTTTCTATTTTCTTGAGTGGATTTGTGTTTTGGTTATCCTCACCGTGCGGGAATTGAGTTTGAAGGGGCTAAAGAACAGGGTTTTAAGGCCCTTAGTTGAAGAGGCAGTCTGTCATGCCTGTGAGAAGCTATTTCCAGGTGAAGGACTCTACTAGGAAGTGATATTCTTCCAGAGAGATTCTAGTACCACCTACGGAGCTCTAAGACTTCTTGATCCAGCCCGTTGCCAAGACCCAGAGAGGGAGGTGAAGCATTGATGGAATGTTCTTATGACGGTGTATACTCCCGGGCGGAATAAGCATGTGGGGAATGAGAGTCCGTGAGTAGTGGGCATAAGAAGGCATCCTAGTAAGAATCCTTCTGGTTATTCTATGCAATTTTCCTTGTAACCTCAGCCTAGACTAAGATTCCTTGGCTTGGGTGGAGCTTAGTACCAGCTCATGGGTGACCCACTGCTGAGCGTGATGAGTAGTGTGGTCTAAGGATGGGAGGTTAGTGGAAGGCCTGCACGTAGTTGGTGGAGTTACCACGGTTTCAAAGATAAGTATCATCTTATGCTTAATGTTATGTTTTGCATGCCTATGATTCTTATATGTATCATGTATTCTGTTGTGCATATGAATTATTGTCAATGCCTGGAATTATTTATGTTAGCAGTAATCTTGTGGTTATTCTAAGTTAAATGTGTTTAATTTGATTTAAATGCATGTTATTAATTAAGTATGAGAATGATGTTGTTCTGCACAGTAGCATTTGCCCGACCAGTGGGATGATGGCCCAGGGACATTACAGGGTTTCCAATATTTCCCTCACCACTGCAGAATCTTGGTTCTTCCATCTCCCATAAAGATACCTCGGGTGAGACTTCGCCTGCATGTAGTTGATGTTGAAAGGGATGGTTCTTGTAGGGTTTTGTTGGACTTAGTAACTTGAACCCAGGGTATTGAACCTACCTGTACATGCGCCAACAAATGGTTATGTTTCCAATACCTAGAATCTAGAAGTGAGGGAATTTTTTGGAGACCAACGAGGAAGGAGATAATTGAATGGATGGAACAAAAGGAAAAATAATTTTCCCATAAGGAGAATAAAAATCCTTAGCTTAAGAACAAATAATGGATGCAAAGGTATGTGTACACAAACTTGCATGAGATCTTTTTCGACGAATTCCAAAACCTTTTAGCAGAATGGCTAGAAAGATTTGCGGAAAATATTGGTAGACACAGACCAACTGCACCAAAGAACTGGACTCCTGAACTAGTGGGACAAGTGGACTCATTAGATAACAGGACTTCCCTCACAGTTGACTTTTGGCTAGATAGTATATTGGTGGGCTCCATAGAATAATTTTCCATAGACTGTACCTAGGACTATATTATTATAGAAAGATCCATGGGCATTGTTGCCCTAGATTTTTGACTATGTAACCCTGTAACCCCCTGTATGTAAAGAAAAAAACAAGTGGGAGAATGTTGGGTATGTGTTATATTCTTCAAATGAGTTGTAGTGTTTCAGCATATGTGTCGGGCGCACAGGGGGGTCCGGGGGAAACGCCCCCAGAAAAAAAAAATTATGCCTCGGGAAACGTGACACCTACCTCGAGAAACATCTCATGTATTTAGATGGTTTTTTTGGCACATGGTTTTTTGCCGATGGTTTTCTATTTTTAGTTAAGAAATTGGGGTTTTGGACTAATCCAGGTCATTGGGTTAGGGTTTTGGATGCCGTTGGTTCCTATATGTATATTGTATTGTAAACAATGTAACACAATGAATGAATATAATATATGTTGGTTTTCCCGGTTTAGGTTTCCAGGGGAAAAATCTCTGTGTAATGTTTGTATTTTCCATTATATCTTTTCTGAATATCTGTTTACAGTAGACATTGTACAAGGTTAGAACTTACATTTGGTATCAGAGATTTATTGGCTTCAAGGGGATGCCTTTGTGGTCAAGTGTTTGTCTTGGGATTGTGATAAGCCTTGTTACAGTGGGAGATCTGCAGTATTGTTTTTCAGGTGAAAAGAAATGGCAAGCAATTCGAAGATGGAGATAGAGAAGTTTAATGGGAAAATATTTGAGCTATGGAAGCTCAAGATGGAAGATCTTTTTGTGAACAAAGATCAGTGGATCTCGGTATATCCAGGTAGTGCACCTATAGGAACTTCTGCAGATGACTAGAAAAAGATGGATCAGAAGGAAAAGAGCACAATCCGACTGTGTCTCTCCTATTTAGTATTACTGAATGTGTCATAGGAAGCTACAACCAAGGATTTATGGGAAAAGTTGGGGAAGTTGTATCAGTCTAAGTCCCTGTGATCCGGATTTATGTAGGAACACAATGAAATACATAAATACACATAAACGTAGAGATGCATCGGAAATAAGACTTCATTTCATTAATAACAAATGACTGAAATATGCTTACAGA
>JZKD02S2101537.1:470911-481421 GCA_000966675.3 Picea glauca | reverse complement strand
CGAACATTCAAAAGATATCAACTGAGATACGGGATGAAGGACCCAAAATAATAGTGGTTACATGTGTAGGAACCAAAACAGGGATAGATGCAACCAATGAAAGGAAACATGTTGAGAAATGGGTAATGAAATCAACAATAACCATGTCGACATTCGACCCATGAGACGAAAAAGAAACTTATAAAAGGACGAGGGAGGAACTATTACCATAAGAGTGGGCAACATCAACATATTCTCACCACATATAGTGGATAGGCCTCCCACTGATGACCAGGCCATCACCAAAGGACCATTGGAGAAGGTAAGTACCTTAGGAAATTTTTTGAAGAGTTTCCTAGAGCTGGTCGAAGATGAAAATGCATTGCATACATTATGCTCTATGATCGATCATTGTGCACAAGAGAAGGAATCCCCTACTAAAAATAAAGTAGTGAACCAACTACTATGCAAGAAAAGAACCAATGGAGAGTTCATGTTCAGTGCACAGATTGAAGAATACGACATAGACAATGTGATCTTAGACTTGGGTCCGATGTGAACATGTTACCTAAGAAAACATGAGAAATGATGGGGAAACCCAAGTTAGTTTGGTCACCCATTAAATTGAGATTAGAAAACTATTACAAAATAGTACCTATTGGCAGATTAACATAAATACTTGTGAATATAGATGGAGTGCGCATTGTTACCAATTTTGAAGTTATCGATATTGTAGATAAAAACCAACCATACCCATCATTAATGGGACTAGAATGGGTCTTCGATAACCAAGCCATTCTCAATCTGAAAAGAAGAGAAATGATATTTGAAGTAGGAGAACTATACATATCCTAACATGACATGCAAGATTTTTCTTTACTCAAAATTGAATTCTTTGGTAAGACTGATTTATCTTCTTAGGGTATGAACTTTACATTGTGATTTATTTTAATATATAAAAATTATACATTAAAATAATTTATTTTATTTTATTTAAATATATTAAAATTATATATTAAAATAAACAATATCATAACATTTATTTTAAAGGAATATAATAAAACTTATGAAATTTATAAGAATTAACCTTACAGATTTAGATATTCATAATTCAATCTAAGAAAAATTCCCAAAAATTACAAACAGCCACATTTGTATGTTATAAGCATCATAAATATGAATTCATGGTAATAAACTTTTGTTTTTCCTGGGAACATTGATATTTGGACGATAGTTTGACAGCGAGCAGAAAAGATGCAAGCTAATCGGGCAAGGAAAAATACTGCAAACAAGCGACATATTAGACGTTCACGTCGGTAATACTTCAATGCTTACTAACATGAAGTTTCGACCAATAAATATTTTATGACAACATTCATTGATTTGTCAAAGGTTATTTCAAACTTTTTCGATGTACCAAAATGTGTCATTGATGGAAATGTAAATATTTGTCTGGACAGAATTTGAAAAGTGAAATGTTCTTTTACTTTTAAAATAACTAATATAAAAAATAACGTTAAGATTGTCATATTTTCACTTCAAATATAATATATTATATTTTAATAAAAAATTACAGGAATATTGAAATATATAACAAATGATGTGTGAAAGAAACAACAGCTGGTAAGGTTCTGGAGTATGGCTTAAAATTGTTTTTGTTTGGTTAAGAGTTTGTTTTTCTTGGTTTTTCTAGGAGGTAAGGAAACAAGTTAAAGGCTCAAGGCTCAGAGGTATTTGGCAGGAGTGAAAGCCTGCCTCCTTACCGATCACCAGCAGGTTATTTCAGGTGGCTTGATTTTCCTTGAATAACAATGATGAGTCACCTTACATTAGCCGATAACAATCAGTGATGGCTGTCCTCACTGCTGATTTGACATTTTAAATTATGATAAGTTTTTCCACTCTAAAAAAACAACAACCAATAAACAAAAACAACCAATAAACAAAACGAGAGGTTTGGCTTTTATTAAGTTACAAGAGAGATCGTCACAATTAAGATGTTGGCATCCTCCTCCTCACAGTTTAAGATGTTAAACTCGAGTATAAAAAATTCCTGTCAATGGAAAAAAATAATATAAAAATAATGCACGAAAAACTGAAAACCCAAAAAACCAAAAAACCCAACATCCTTCGATGCAATTTACAATTTATGGTAAGCTTGACCTGCATTGAATAAATGAGATAGAATGAAAACGTAAACAAATTACTTAGATTTGCTGGGCCTACATGAACGGCACGCTACTGTAAAAATGGTCGTCCTGCGCCCAAACGGTGACCTGGCCCGATTCAGTTTCACAATGAGAATCGAACGTTCTATTTCCTAATATTCTAGGACTTGGTGTTCCGTTGCCTTCTTCATTAATTGGAATTGTTGAAGAATCCTGTTGATAAACATCCTGCTGTCCTCCGATCTGAGGCAACTGGTAGCTCGTCTGCCTATGATTATTGAGATAAATTGGTACGCCCAGATATACTTCGTCACAGATCAAATTTACAATAGCGTTGCAATCAAACTGACCCCGGGCCTGAATGTTAGGGGACTGATCAACGTCGGCCCATATAATTGCTGGTGTAGTAAATTGAGATGGGAATGACTGATTAGTAGTATTCTCCTGCAGGCGCATGCAATCTTCCACCTTATGAGTGGTATAAGCTCCTGGATAAACATCAGTAAAATCAGCTGCGTTTGAATAGGAGTGACTAGCGCCCCATGGAGTTATATCAGAAAGTGTTATTAAGGAATCTGGATCAGCTGATAGCACATTATTTTGCTCATTCACCTGTTCATACTTCAAATCCAATATGTCCTGAACACAAGAGTACTCATTGTCTGCAGTGACCAACACATTTAGACTATTAGACTTTATGCTGTTGTTGCAGTTGGCTTCGGTGGTGGAGGAGAAGGGTAGACATTCTTTCAAGTTGAGCTTCTTCTTCTTGATGCGAGAGTTCCAATAGTTCGTGATGTCGTTGTCCGTACGTGCAGGCAAATAGGCAACAATTTGAGACCACCTGTGTAGTCAAATGCCATTCATTCCCCAAGTTAATGGAAGGAATCTAACAACCACTTAAGAACAATTACTATTAAAAAAAATGAGGTGTAAGAATGGAGAAAAAATAAACCTGTTACCGAGAATGGAGTGTAAGTATATGATCAATTGCTCTTCTTCGGGCGAAATTGCACCCCGTTTAAGGCCAGGGCGTAAGTAGTTAATCCATCTCAGCCTGCAGCTCTTTCCGCATCTCTGCAGACCTGTATGTACATTCACGCCAATATTATAAGGTGGCTACCAGCATGGGTGGGTTGAGGAAGATGTCTAAGTTTTTAAAAAGGTTAAATTTGTTACTTAATAACAAAAGAGAATAAGTAAAGCCTGCATCTGCTGAAATAGTTAAGAAGCGAATTTGGAAAGATTTAAACTGAAATAGTTAAGAAGTGAATTTGGAAAGGTTTAAACTGAAACAAATCTTGAAACCCAAGGCAGCTTTTCTTTCCTTTTGTTTAGATTTATTAAGCCGAAACTAAAGACGTATACTTATTGACAATGAGTATAATTAATCACCTTTTAATCTAAAATTTTAATCTGATGGTTAACAATTGAAGATGCTGGCATATTCTTAGTCGTCCTCCCAAATCAATGAATGCGATTTACTTTTCATAACTTTCTTGTATTTCTGAATGAGTCCTTTAACCTGTTTAGTTTTTAACATTTACCTAATCATATTAAGAAATTACTGCAGCACTATATGATTGTCACGTTTAAATGATTAACCTTTCAGATGACCATTTAGATTTACTCAATTGTCCAAGCATTTGATTTTCTGATTACCCATGCATTTGATTTTCTGTCTTTCCTCACCTATCTGCACGTTTCATTTTCACCACGGATTTAATAACGGATTTAATAGTGGCTTACAGCCGGTAACTCACTGTAAATATGCTGTCAATGTCAAAGGTATCGGCTTTATGACTATTTACAAATATGCTGACTAAGGTATGGGCTGTAGATATCTTTGACGTTTTCCAGACGCATAACTCACAGCGACTCACAGCGAGTTATATTTACAGCCTAAACCTATGTCTGCAGCACAAATACATCAGTATGTCTGCAGCACATCTACATCAGTATGTAAAATATGCATATTTACAGCCGATACTTATGCATTATTTTTGAGGCATAAATAAAAACCTAAAACATTCATGGTTTTTTTTAAATGAGATTTAGATAAAACCAACCTTTATCATTTTAATAGAAAAATTGTGGCTGTGCATTTTATTTTTTTTCCGCGCCTTTCAGCGTTAATCAGCCACTAGAGTGGCTGTGCTAGTCCTATCCTAATTGACTCCTCGATCCACTCTTCGACACAGATTAAATACCAATTTAAGAGATGATTCCAACAATCAATTATTTATTTATTTTTCAAAAGAAAAGCCAGATGAGATTGCAGCAGGGATATTGAATAAAACTCATAACACTCAACTAGTTTATCAATCTCCTTCAAACTCATTTTCATAATCGTACATTTTTAAATTATAAAAATAATAAAAATCAAACTAACTCTATGTTTCTAATCTTTTAATTTCTAAATATTAAGTTAACTGATAAAATTTTAAAATGAATATGAATCTATGATAAATAATCACAAGTTTTTATCATTCGATCAAATGAATATGAATTTATGATAAATGAATCACAAGTTCAAATCCAGATGAGGTAGGATATGTATATCTTCCTAGATTTTATCATTCCTGAGCTGAAGGGGCTCTTGTCCCACAAACAAGAGAATCTCATACAACAATTTGGTGTCTGGCTTCACAATGACCTTAAAATTAGATTATTATTAGTATTATGATATATTAAGTATTACTACATTGCATTTACTAATACAAAATCACATACGACTATCCCAAAAGAACAACTTAAGGGGAATAGAATATATAAACTATGCGGTATATCATCTGTTTTGTTTTTGCATTGCATTGTTTTAAATATTTATCCAATAAACATATTTGTCCAAATAAAATTAATTGTTCATTTACAATGGTTTATTAATATCTACCTTGTATTTGAGTATTTAATGTTCTATATGGTAAGATATATATGTTTCGATCTAAAGATGTTTTAGATAAGAGAATATATACCCAACATGTATAGCATTAAATGCTTTTCTACTGATGCCATATTATTTGCTTGTTACTAGAGCAAACTACAGTTAAAATTAAAATTAAGTTAAGATTAAAATTAAAAATAAGAGTGAGTACTTCATTAATTACCAATTTGCTTGGCCACAAAGCTCCACGAGCAGCCGAGACGGCCGTTCTTCATCATATAATTGAAGAGTTTCTCATCTTCCTCAGGTGACCAGAGACCTTTCTTAATCTTTTGGTTGGACGAAAATGGGAGACGTTGCCATCGTGTGCACCTCATTTTTACCTCCGCCTGCCAATTGCTCTTCTCTTCGATTGAGTGGAGCTCCGTGTTGCACTCTCCAATCACCGGCTGAACGGTGGAGTCCATGATTCTCGAATTTTCAATTGTTGGCACATGGAGAACCGACGCTTTGACTTGACTCCGTATGTTTGTTTGTCACATTATTTTACTATTTTCTTCCTCCCGATCACATTTAGTATTCTATATTCTCTGAATAGACATAGAGCATACCAGCTAGCATCCAATTATACCTTCAACAAGTTGCAGTTGTCAATGGTAAATCAAATGAGAATGACCGGCCTGTAATTTCTTCTCTGCCCTTAACTTACTCCGCGACGTTTTCAACGAATTAATAGTACACGTTGGGCTGAAATACCACCGCATACGATGCCAATAAAGATGGTAAAATCATAGTAGAACCTAAAATAGTGATTAAAATGAAAATCAAGAAGTTAAGGAATCAAGCAATTATTGGGTATCAACTCGAATAGAATATGTGACTTGGGAAATGATTTTTTGCATATAGAAGCATACAAACCAATTTACATTGATGGAAACACTTGCTTGAAGGGGGAATGTGAATCCTTAGTAATATCCCTCATTCATTTTTGTTACATAAATTATATATATTTAGGATTCTTGTTTTTTATCTACTTTTTCTCTTATATATACATCAAGGAAACTTATTTGAGTAATTATATTGTCTTATGCAATTTCTTAATCTTGTAATAGGAGGCTACTTAAATAGGATTCTCATTCATTACTTCTTTTATTTCATTTAAGTGCAACATTACTAAATTGTATCTTTTTATGAGTATTTATCTATTTGATCCATACAATACTACCATAAAATATACAAGTTATCCTATATCTCAACTAGTTTATTATATATTAGTTTACTTCACTCTCAACCTAAAACTATTTTTTCATAACTATGGTCTCCTTGATTGTAAGAAGGATCTTTGGATAGCTTTGGTCTAACCAGGTAGTTACATAATAATTTACTTCCAATTAAAAAAAAATGGAAATAGATAAAAATAGAAACTAAATTTCATGGATTTGTAAAGGTTGTAGGTTCTCACTCTATAAAGGACATTTAGGACCAATTACATGGGATAATAAAATTCCACATGAAATTCAAGGGTATTTAAATGATAAATATGGAAAATATATAGCAATAAATTATACATATGCTAAATATAAATAATTGAGATATTTATATTAGGTCCCACATCAATTTTAATGGCATACCCATTATTTTATAAATGTGATCCCTTACATGGAAAATATGTTATTCTTTTAGTGTTAGTGGAAAGGGGACGAGGACATCTTGCATGACAAACTACATACCATGTTATATATCAAATTGAATCAAGTCCCAACAAAAAAACATAAAATATATCGATTAAAGCGTAAGAGATATATTGTTAAGCTTTAGAAAAAACTCTCTGTTAAGTATAAAACTCATATTATTCCCTAGATATTGAATTATTACATTTCTAGTGGTATATTAGTAGGTAGGCTAGAACCTTTCATTGTATCATTTCATTATAATTGTACTCGTTGTCTGTTTTATGTGCATTGTGTTTGTTTGTGTGTGTGTGTGTGTCAAGGAGACCTAGTCTTCCAATCTTTTTATCTCATTTTATACATTGAATATATTGTAAAAGGAGGTTTTCATCTTGAAGTAGATTGTTATTCATTTACATTTTATCATGTTGAAGTCATTGGTTCATAACATGTAGTAAATTGCATATGAAAAACGTGCATTTATGTTTCCAACAACTATAAAAGTGACACAAGTTGGGTGGATTTTCTATTGTATTAGATAACTTTGACATGGCACAATCTATATTACCTATGTATGATCAAAACTTATGGATCAACATTCTGTGTCGGTGTGCATAATTAAAATTGAAGTGATCATTAACATCAAATATTGCATTACATAAGCTTCTTTGAGTTCACTTCTCATTTTGGAAATTTTATCCTTGTCATTCCTTCCATCTAACATTCACTATTGGAATTATGTGACACTCTTCTCAATGGGAATTGTGTCAAACAAATGAGCTACGTGATTTTGTTCATAGTGCTCTAGTCAATTGAATTTGGTTGAATACCACCTAATACCTCTCAGAATCCCATTAAGTCACCCTTTTGACAACATAAGAATACATGTGTTTGTTAATATGTAATAGCTACAAATATAAACTCTAACAAGATATATATGTGATTGTAATTACAACCCTTTCCATGATGGCACCTCTCATAAGATTTTTTTTTATCATTAGGGTGTCATTATTCATGATTTTCTTGATGTTCTTTCATTTTCATTGAACATAAGTTTTTGGTTGTTTGATAGCTATCATTATTAGGGTGGACATTCTTATACTCAACTTAAACCTCACTTCATAAATTGATTGAACATTGATATGAAATTTCAATCCCACATATTGGACATGCAAATTTACCCTTTGTTTGAATGTCTCCAAGGTACATAATAATACCTTGGTTACAACTCATAAAATTTCACAAAACAATAGATGATATAATGTTTGATTGCACTTTACATGTACCAAAATCATGTAATTGTCTGGGGACATAATGAATCATCCATATAAATATTCCATGGAATTGAAATTACCTTTTCTTTATTGGTTTGGAAATGACATACATAGTAATGATAAACCACAATTTTTGAAATTCATTAGTCATAGGTTGAAGGTATACATACATATTTCAAAATTGATATTAACCTTATTATTTAAAAATACACATATTTATTACATTATAAATATAAATAAAAAAATTAAAATGACATGTTAGAAACAAAGGGATAATAAATACCCAAAACAAAAAGATATACATACATCTTTCAAAATTGATATTAACCTTATTATTTAAAAATACATATATTTATTACTTTACAAATATTATAAATATAAATAATAAGCAAGAAAATTAAAATGGAAAATACACATACTTATTACGTTTATAAATATAAATCATAAGTAAGAAAATTGAAATGGCATGTTGGAAACAAATGGATAATAAATACCCAAAACAATTATTGTCAACATTTTATGTTCTTTTATGAACATAAAAAGGAATACCATTGAAATGGCATGGTGGAAACAAATGGATAATAAATACCCAAAACAATTATTGTCAACATTTTATGTTCCTTTATGAACATAAAAAAGAATACCATTGTTTAAAATCAAAATATATCACATTCACTAAATGCATTAACACCGTCAACTAACAATGCAACCTTGACATTACAAGGTTCATCTTTAGAAATGGGTCATTTGTCCTAAATAGCTCTAAATATTGAACCATTCATAGACATCCACATAACACTATAATGACTTTACATTTGTGCGTAATATTCCATAAATGACGTTATGCTATTTTACTTCAATAATTATTGCAAATATGAAATAATGGGATAGAATCGAGAATGTCATGGGCACCTTCTATATATACTTATTTTCCAATGGGGACATTTCCCGAATAATGTTTTATCTCCGTGATATTTAATGAAATTACTATTTGATACTAAATTCCAAATTCCTATATAATTCCTAAGGGAAGAAAATTATTAATAATTACTATTTGATATTAAATTCCAAATTCCTATATAATTTTTAAGCCAAAAAAATTATTAATATGTAGGGAAAAAATCATTATAATGTATGTAATACTAGTTATATCTTATTACAAATACTAAAATAAGTCAATTTATAATTTTATAAAACATTTTATATATGAAAATATGTGTGAAAAAAATTATTTGGAACACCACTCCATAATTTCAAATTCATTATATATATATATATATATATATATATATATATATATATATATAAAAAGATCTTGTCTTTACATCTTTATATTAGGATTTATTTTCTAATAAATAAGGAGTTTATCATATATTTTCACATTTTCACTTATTTTATTTTTTTTGTTTGTTAGTCTCACCAACCCTTAACATGGATGGATTTTTTGTCTCCTTATGAACTGGTGACTTTAACAACACAGAGTACCTTAACAACACACTCCCTCATCCACTATCCTACACCTCGGGGACCTAACATCCTCAATTATAAATGTAAAAGTAATAAGGATTTTATCATGAATCCTAACATCCTCATTTATAAGTGAAAGCATGAAAGATCAATTCACTTTCCTTTCCCATTCACAAATATATCATTCTTATTGTTTTTCATTATATTTGGGTGTTCATAATAACAATGATTGATTGACATATGAAGAACATCATTTTCACCATTACTTTGGATTCTAATTAGAAATTAGAAATGTTTCTCTTGTTTTTCTTCAAAAGCGTGCAATTTTGAAATGAACCATAACATTCCAAATCACCTAATACATATTTGATGAATGTTACAATATTTAAAATGATGAAGTTAATTAAAATCCATATTTCTTTCCCATACATAAACATGATATAAAAATG
Organism: Picea glauca; assembly: GCA_000966675.3. NCBI lineage: Eukaryota > Viridiplantae > Streptophyta > Pinopsida > Pinales > Pinaceae > Picea > Picea glauca. The sequence goes on along the minus strand of JZKD02S2101537.1, from coordinate 471,530 downwards.
AACTTTACATTGTGATCTATTTTAATATATGAAAATTATACATTAAAATAATTATATATATATATATATAAACATTTTTGATTTAATGAATGATTGCTTAGATCTCACAACTTTTAATATGAGTTTCTAACGGATAACTTTCACTTAGGCAGTGTCTTACCAACACAGTTTTTCACCCACTACTCTAGACGTAGAAGACATACAAAAATTATGTATTAAAATAAACAATATCATAAAATTTATTTTATAGAAATAAAATAAAACTTAAAAAAATTATAAAAATTAACCTTATAAATTTAGATATTCATAATTCAATCTAATAAAAATTCCCAAAAATTAAAAACACCACATTTGTATGTTATAAGCATCATAAATGTGAATTCATGGTAATAAACTTTTTCATTTTTCCTCGGAACCTTGATATTTCGATGCCCAAAGGGGTTGGATCCAATGGTGGAAAGTGGGGAGTTTTTCACCATTGGGCAAGGTTCAATTCTCGTGAGAGCTTTACCTGGAGCCATGGGGACACCTTGAGGTAGTGGTCGAACGTGTGGTTGCACCCATAGATACCATATTAAATGGTATCGTGACCCGTGCACACATAAGTGGATCAAAGCCC
>JZKD02S2101537.1:439601-453298 GCA_000966675.3 Picea glauca | reverse complement strand
GGTGAATCAGTTGTTTATGAGCTTAAACAATATTATACCTTTTGATTATTATTAATCTTCCTTCAAGTGATCATCAACAATATACAACATATGGACAGTAAAGTAAAGACCATCAATCACACATAAAGTACACAGAGGGACATATTTTCACGAGGAAACCCATAAAGGGAGAAAACCTCTTCTTCTTCGAAATGATAGGCAGTCTTTGTCAATTCTGTACATCATTTACAATTGAGCACCAAATCAATGTGAGGCTGCTACCTCTATTTTACAAGATGCAACTTGTTTGAGAGCACCAACTCTCTAGTTTCTCTAGCACCCACTAGAAGGAAGCATCAACTCCCTGAATATTCCAGCACCAACTGGATGGAAGCACCAACTTCCTAAATGTTCTAGCACCAACTAGATGGAAGCACCAACTTCCCGTTACACAAGCTCCAACCTGTATAACAGAGAACACTTGTTCTCCCTAGCACCACCCTGCCACCCTTGTTTCTCTGGCTACAACCAGATGGAAGCTACAACATCTTGTTCTCAAGCTCCCACTTGAACCTTTGAGGACAAATGTTCTCCCGAGCACCTCCCAACCTCCCTAAAATATAAATGGCTAAATATACATTCAACTTTTACAGATAAATCAGTTCTTACAAAACTTTCTTTGTTCTGTAAAACTGGTCTTCTGCACACTGTTCAGTTGCTCTTCTCTTCCTCTGTTTGTTCAGCAGGTATGCTCTGCATCAACTCGTGCTCTCATTCTGCTCTTCTTCAACTCATTCTGTTATTCTGCTCTGCATTTCATCTCACACTTCACATATGCTCCATCTCCTCCTACGCATCCTCTGCTTCTCTATTCTTACCGTTTCATTCTTTTTCACTTACAAAATGACCAACACGACACAGTCTGTTTCATCTTCTCTTATACACACGAACACGATGGTTCAAATTCCCAACTCCTTAGGAAAAATGACGACAACTGTATAAGAAACGGAAATGCCAACTGATTGGCAATCACGAGTCCATTTCACTAACATATTTGTAACTAAAAATTTAATCTGTGAGAAAGAACAGTAATCCTCCGATTACATTCAAGTTTTATCCGCACCGTTGGATGACCTTTATTATTCTTTCCTTTTTAAATCGGATTTCGACATTTTGGCATTCCTGTGCCCAAGTGTCTCGACACTTCATGTCGCGATCTCCGAAACTCCAAAATGGAGCTTATCTGGACTAAATCCTTCTCTTCCCGTGACCAAGGGCTGTGACCACAGCCTTATGCATAAGGCGCTTTCGTGATTTCACATATCGCAAATTCATAATTCAAGTTGCTTTGTTTCTTTTGTCTCTCCATATCGCGATTCGCGAAGCTCCGACATGAAGTTGAACCAATGGTCCAGATATGAACTTGTTTCAACGGCTACGATTGGATCGTGATATCGCATTTCGCGAAATCGGGATTCTTGTTGCATTTGTTTCTTTTCCTTTTGAATTCCCGATTCGCGAAACTCTGATAAGGATTTGGATCAACGGTCCAGATATGATATTGACTCAACGGCTGCGATTGAATCTCCATATGTCATATCGTGATTTCCAATTTCTTGTTGTCAAGTGTTTTTGTCACTTCAAAGTCCCGATTCACGAAACTCCAATAAGGAGTTAAATCAACGGTCCAAATCTGATCTCTATTTACTGGCTACGATTAAATTGCGATATCGCATATCGCGATTTCGACATTCTTGTTGTCAAGTTTTTTTGTCACTTCAAAGTCCCGATCCCCGATACTCCATGAAGAAAATCAATGGTCCAGATCACTTCTTAACTTAACTGCTGCGATTAAATCGCGAATTCGCATATCGCGATTTTGGGGTTCCTGTTGTATTGTTTCTTTGATATATCCAACACGCGATCCTCGAAACTCCGACATTGACTGGAATTAACCGTCCATATCAAAGCTTGATCTAACGGCTCAGATTTCATAGCAATTTTGCATATTGTGATTACACCCGCTTCTCCTTGCACTTTAAAGACCGTGCAGGTTCTCCTCGATCCAATGGTGGTCGGACCCTATGCTCGGATCTGACAGCTGAGATCTGTCTCCCTGTTTAATGCACTCTTCTTGTCTTTATTCAGATCTAACGGCCCTCATGCTGTCGACAGTTTTGGATGTGATCCAATGATTATAAATGCTTCTCGGGCCTTCGATCATTCGATCTTCCTGGACTTATCTTTTGTTTTCCTGTCGATCACAAACTGCCTGTACTCATGTCGTCTTCACCATTGTACTTGGCATCAATGACAAGAATTCACTGTCTACCATTGTACTTTTCATCAATGACAAGCATTCGTTGTCTGTTAAATATTTGCCAACAATCCTTTGTACATTCTTTCTATACTTATGCCATTCGTTGTCTGTGAAATATTTGCCAACAATCTGCCCCTTTGGCATTGATGGAAATTCAAGCACCCACATGCATTCGGATCTCCTCTCCCGAACTCTTTTCTCCCCCTTTGACATCAATGTCAAATAAGTAATATCCTTCCCCTGATCTGTTGCAAACCATACTCCCGCTGTCGACTATAAGCATCTTGGAAATACACCGGATATTCAATAAGTACTCCCCCTAACCAGGTGAACAGATTAGACACAGGGGATTATAACCCCCAACTTTTGACGAAGGTATCCAAAAGGGGTCGCTGCTACGGGTTTAGTAAAGATATCAGCAATCTGTTCTGAAGAAGATATATAATTCAGTTGAACAATTATGTTTGTAACTTGTTCTCTGAGAAAATGGTACTTGATTGGAATATGATTAGTCTTGGAATGTAGAACAGGATTCTTGGATACTCTAATGGCACTTGTGTTATCACAATGAATTGGAATAGGATCAATGTAAGTTACCTTCAGATCTGCAAGAGTTTGTGTCATCCATAAAATTTGTGTGCAACAAGTAGTAGCAGCAATGTACTCTGTCTCTATAGTGGATAATGAAATGGATCCTTGCTTTTTACTAAGCCATGCAACTAATGAGTCACCCAGAAGAAATGCTCCTCCACTGGTGCTTTTTCTCTCATTAACACAGTTTGCCCAGTCTGCATCTGAATAAGTAGTTAACTAGAAATTCTGATTTCTAGGATACCACAGACCATAATTCATTGTTCCCTTCAAGTACTTAAATATCCTTTTGACAGCTACCAAATGACTTTGTTTAGGAGCAGACTGAAAACAACCTACCATTCCAACAGCTTGCATTATATNACCCACTAGAAGGAAGCACCAACTCCCTGAATATTCCAGCACCAACTGGATGGAAGCACAAACTTCCTAAATGTTCCAGCACCAACTGGATGGAAGCACCAACTTCCTGTTACACAAGCTCCAACCTGTATAACAGAGAACACTTGTTCTCTCTAGCACCACCCTGCCACCCTTGTTTCTCTGGCTACAACCAGATGGAAGCTACAACTTCCTGTGCTCAAGCTCCCACTTGAACCTCTGAGGACAAACGTCCTCCCAAGCACCTCCCAACCTCCCTAAAATATAAATGGCTAAATAAACATTCAACTTTTACAGATAAATCAATTCTTACCAAACTTTCTTTGTTCTATAAAACTGGTCTTCTACACACTGTTCAACTACTCTTCTCTTCCTCTGTCTGTTCAGCAGGTATACTCTACATCAACTCGTGCTCGCATTCTGCTCTTCTTCAAATCGGTCTGTTATTCTGCTCTGTGTTTCATCTCACACTTCACATATGCTCCATCTCCTCTTGCGCATCCTCTTCTTCTCCATTCTTACAGTTTCATTCTTTTTCACTTACAGAACGACCAACACGACACAGTCTGTTTCATCTTCTCTTATACACATGAACACGATGGTTCAACTTCCCAACTCCTTAGGCAAAATGACGACAACTGTCTAAGAAACTGAAATGCCAACTGATTGGCAATCATGACTCCATTTCACTAACAGATTTGTAATTGAAAATTTAATCTGTGAGAAAGAACAGTAACCCTCCGATTACATTCAAGTTTTATCCGCACCGTTGGATGACCTTTATTATTCTTTCCTTTTTAAATCGGATTTCGTCATTTCGGCATTCCTGTGCCCAAGTGTCCTGACACTTCATGTCGCGATCTCCGAAACTGCGAAATGGAGCTTATCTGGACTAACTCATTCTCTTCCTGTGACCAAGGGCTGTGACCACAGCCTTATGCATAAGGTGCTTTCGCGATTTCGCATATCGCAAATTCGTAATTCAAGTTGCTTTGTTTCTTTTGTCTCTCCATATTGCGATTCGTGAAGCTCCGACACGAAGTTGAACCAACGGTCCAGATATGAATTTGTTTCAACAACTATGATTGGATCGTGATATCGCATTTCGCGAAATCGAGATTCTTGTTGCATTTGTTTTTTTTCCTTTTGAATTCGCGATTCGTGAAACTCCGATAAGGATTTGGATCAACGGTCCAGATATGATCTTCACTCAATGGTTGCGATTGAATCGCCATATCGCATATCGTGATTTCGGCATTCTTGTTGTCAAGTGTTTTATTCACTTCAAAGTCCCGATTCACGAAACTCCAATAAGGAGTTAAATCAATGGTCCAGAAGTGATCTCTATTCAGCGGCTATGATTAAATCGCAATATCGCATATCGCGATTTCGGCATTCTTGTTGTCAAGTGTTTTTGTCACTTCAAATTCTCGATCCCCGATACTCCATAAAGAAAATCAATGGTCCAGATCACTTCTTAACTTAACGGCTGCGATTAAATCGTGAATTCGCATATTGCGATTTCGGGGTTCCTGTTGTATTGTTTCTTTGATATATCCAACATGCGATCCTCGAAACTCCGACATTGACTGGAATTAATGGTCCAGATCAAAGCTTGATCTGACGGCTCAGATTTCATCGCGATTTTGCATATTGTGATTACACCCGCTTCTCCTTGCACTTTAAAGACCGTGTAGGTTCTCCTCGATCCAACAGTGGTCGGACCCTACGCTCGAATCTGACGGTTGAGATCTGTCTCCCTCTTTAATGTACTCTTCTTGTCTTTATTCAGATCTAACGGCCCTCATGCTGTCAGGAGTTTTGGATGTGATCCAATGATTAGAAATGCTTCTCGGGCCTTCAATCACTCGATCTTCCTGGACTTATCTTTTGTTTGCCTGTCGATCACAAACTGCTTGTACTCATGTCGTCTTCACCATTGTACTTGCCATCAATGACAAGCATTTGTTGTCTACCATTGTACTTTCCATCAATGACAAGCATTCATTGTCTGTTAAATATTTGCCAACAATCCTCTGTACATTCTTTCTGTACTCATGCCATTCGTTGTCTATGAAATATTTGCCAACAATCTCCCCCTTTGGCATTGATGGCAATTCAAGCACCCGCATGCATTCAGTTCTCCTCTCCCAAACTCTTTTCTCCCCCTTTGACATCAATGTCAAAGAAGTAATATCCTTCCCCTGATCTGTTGCAAACCATACTCCCCTTGTTGACTATAAGCATCTTGGAAATNCGATTTTGGGGTTCATGTTGTATTGTTTCTTTGATATATCCAACACGCGATCCTCGAAACTCTGACATTGACTGGAATTAACGGTCCATATCAAAGCTTGATCTGACGGCTCAGACTTCATAGCAATTTTGCATATTGTGATTACACCCACTTCCCCTTGCACTTTAAAGACCATGCAGGTTCGCCTGGATCCAACGGTGGTCAGACGCTAGGCTCGGATCTGACGGCTGAGATCTGTCTCCCTGTTTAATGAACTCTTCTTGTCTTTATTCAAATCTGACGGCCCTCATGCTGTCGAGAGTTTTGGATGTGATCCAATGATTATAAATGCTTCTCGGGCCTTCGATCATTCGATCTTCCTGGACTTATCTTTTGTTTTCCTTTCGATCACAAACTGCCTGTACTCATGTCGTCTTCACCATTGTACTTGCCATCAATGACAAGAATTCACTGTCTACCATTGTACTTTCCATCAATGATAAGCATTCGTTGTCTGTTAAATATTTTCCAACAATCCTTTGTACATTCTTTCTATACTTATGCCATTCATTGTGTGTGAAATATTTGCCAACAATCTGCCCCTTTGGCATTGATGGAAATTCAAGCACCCACATGCATTCGGATCTCCTCTCCCGAACTCTTTTCTCCCCCTTTGACATCAATGTCAAAGAAGTAATATCCTTCCCCTGATCTGTTGCAAACCATACTCCCGCTGTCGACTATAAGCATCTTGGAAATACACCGGATATTCAATAAGTACTCCCCCTGACCAGGTGAACAGATTAGACACAGGGGATTATAACCCCCAACTTTTGACGAAGGTATCCAAAAGGGGTCGCTGCTACGGGTTTAGTAAAGATATCAACAATCTGTTCTGAAGAAGATATATAATTCAGTTGAACAATTATGTTTGTAACTTGTTCTCTGAGAAAATGGTACTTGATTGGAATATGATTAGTCTTGGAATGTAGAACAGGATTCTTGGATACTCTAATGGCACTTGTGTTATCACAATGAATTGGAATAGGATCAATGTAAGTTACCTTCAGATCTGCAAGAGTTTGTGTCATCCATAAAATTTGTGTGCAACAAGTAGTAGCAGCAATGTACTCTGTCTCTATAGTGGATAATGAAATGGATCCTTGCTTTTTACTAAGCCATGCAACTAATGAGTCACCCAGAAGAAATGCTCCTCCACTGGTGCTTTTTCTCTCATTAACACAGTTTGCCCAGTCTGCATCTGAATAAGTAGTTAACTAGAAATTCTGATTTCTAGGATACCACAGACCATAATTCATTGTTCCCTTCAAGTACTTAAATATCCTTTTGACAGCTACCAAATGACTTTGTTTAGGAGCAGACTGAAAACAACCTACCATTCCAACAGCTTGCATTATATNCATAAAGGGAGAAAACCTCTTCTTCTTCGAAATGATAGGCAGTCTTTTTCAGTTATGTACATCATTTACAATTGAGCACCAACTCAATGTGAGGCTTCTACCTCTGTTTTACAAGATGCAACTTGTTTGAGAGAACCAACTCTCTAGTTTCTCTAGCACCCACTAGAAGGAAGCACCAACTCCCTGAATATTCCAGCACCAACTGGATGGAAGCACCAACTTCCTAAATGTTACAGCACCAACTGGATGGAAGCACCAACTTCCCGTTACACAAGCTCCAATCTGTATAACAGAGAACACTTGTTCTCCCTAGCACCACCCTACCACCCTTGTTTCTCTGGCTACAACCAGATGGAAGCTACAACTTCATGTGCTCAAGCTCCCACTTGAACCTCTGAGGACAAATGTCCTCCTGAGCACCTCCCAACCTCCCTAAAATATAAATGGCTAAATAAACATTCAACTTTTACAGATAAATCAGTTCTTACCAAACTTTCTTTGTTCTGTAAAACTGGTCTTTTGCACATTGTTCAGCTGCTCTTCTCTTCCTTTGTCTGTTCAACAGGTATACTCTGCATCAACTCATGCTCTCATTCTTCTCTTCCTCAACTCGTTCTGTTATTCTTCTTTGCGTTTCATCTCACACTTCACATATGCTCCATCTCCTCCTGTGCATCCTCTTCTTCTATATTCTTACAGTTTCATTCTTTTTCACTTACAAAACGACCAACACGACACAGTCTGTTTCATCTTCTCTTATACACACGAACATGACGGTTCAACTTCCCAACTCCTTAGGCAAAATGACGACAACTGTCTAAGCAACTGAAATGCCAACTGATTGGCAATCATGAGTCCATTTCACTAACAGATTTGTAACTGAAAAGTTAATCTATGAGAAATAACAGTAACCCTCCGATTACATTCAAGTTTTATCCGCACCGTTGGATGACCTTTATTATTCTTGCCTTTTTAAATCGAATTTCAGCATTTCGGCATTCCAGTGCCCAAGTGTCTCGACACTTCATGTCGCGATCTCCGAAACTGCAAAATGGAGCTTATCTGGACTAACTCCTTCTCTTCCCATGACCAAGGGTTGTGACCACAGCCTTATGCATAAGGCGCTTTCGTGATTTCACATATCGCAAATTTGTAATTCAAGTTGCTTTGTTTCTTTTGTCTCTCCATATTGCGATTCGCGAAGCTCCGACATGAAGTTGAACCAACGGTCCAGATATGAACTTGTTTCAACGGCTATGATTGGATCATGCTATCACATTTCATGAAATCGAGATTCTTGTTGCATTTGTTTCTTTTACTTTTGAATTCGCGATTCGCGAAACTCCGATAAGGATTTGGATCAACGGTCCAGATATGATCTTGACTCAACGACTACGATTGAATCACCATATCGCATATCGTGATTTCGACATTCTTGTTGTCAAGTGTTTTTGTCACTTCAAAGTCCCGATTTACAAAACTGCAATAAGGAGTTAAATCAACGGTCCAGATCTGATCTCTTTTCAGCAGCTACGATTAAATCGCGATATCGCATATCGCGATTTCAGCATTCTTGTTGTCAAGTGTTTTTTTCACTTCAAAGTCTCGATCCCCGATACTCCATGAAGAAAATCAACGGTCCAGATCACTTATTAACTTAATGGCTGCGATTAAATCGTGAATTCGCATATCGCGATTTCGGGGTTCCTGTTGTATTGTTTCTTTGATATATCCAACACGCGATCCTCGAAACTCCGACATTGACTGGAATTAACGGTCCAGATCAAAGCTTGATCTGACGGCTCAGATTTCATCGCGATTTTGCATATTGTGATTACACCTGCTTCTCCTTGCACTTTAAAGACTGTGCAGGTTCTCCTCGATCCAACGGTGGTCGGACCCTACGCTTGGATCTGACAGCTGAGATCTGACTCCCTCTTTAATGCGCTCTTCTTGTCTTTATTCAGATCTGACGACCCTCATGCTTTCGGGATTTTTGAATGTGATCCAATGATTAGAAATGCTTCTTGGGCCTTCAATCACTCGATATTCCTGGACTTATCTTTTGTTTTCCTGTCGATCACAAACTGCCTGTACTCATGCCATATTCACCATTGTACTTTCCATCAATGACAAGCATTCGCTATCTACCATTGTACTTTCTATCAATGACAAGAATTCACTCTCTGTTAAATATTTTCCAACAATCCTCTGTACATTCTTTTTGTACTTATGCCATTCGCTGTCTGTGAAATATTTTCCAACAGTAGATGGGTATATATATACTACAAATGGAAGCTCTTTAGCTGTAGATGAGTATGCAAAGCCAAAACCCTTATATGCTTCTCTCATGGTGAGCATCACATAACTTTCCAATGCATTGTAGAGAATCCACATCATAACATAACCTTAATCCCCACAGGTCGGTCTTTGTAGTGGACCAAAATTCTATTGCTATCCTCCAAAACACATTTTAGGGTTTTCAAAATAAATTACATAACTTATATTTAGGGTTTTCAAAATAAATTACATAACTTATTTGAATTTTTAAATTTCTCAGTTCAAGTTCTAGAAAACATTTTCTAACCGAAGTTGGCGGTGTTCAAGAAATCAAAGTATCTTTTGACGATCTTGCTCTCTGTGCACCGAAAGGTTCACCCTCATATAAAACGCTAACTACAAATAAACTAAATCGCCATCTTTTGAATGTCCCCTCCTCCCAAAACTGGACAAAAGGAATGTCCCCTCCTCCCAGCTTTACAATGTTCCCTCCTCCGAGTCTTTTAACGAATTCTGCGGAATTTGTTAACTATTTTTAACGACACATATTGTTTTAAACACTTTCTTAAGTCACCACCTGAACGTATCCTGATTGTGCGTTCGGGCTATCCACTCAAGTTTGTGATATCAAAAGAAGATAATTTCTTCCTTTTTCCATTAATTCTCCCCAAAAAACCGAAAGCGGATTGGGCAAATATCCATCAGCACAGATATACCATCTTCATGTTTCCATTGATTCTCCCAAAATGAATGGAAATGGATTGGGCAAATATCCTTCAGCAGAGATATACCATCAATCAGTATAACCGTATAGGTAGTATGTTAAGTCCATGGGAGGAACCAAGCTACAAGACTTTCACCATTCTTGTTGTACTCCCTCTCTTATCCTCTCTCTCTCTCTCTCTCCCTATTGGGAGAGTCAAGGCCCTTAGCAACACATGAAGCACCTATTTCAAACTTCCCTACCTTAGAGTAATTACCATTCACTATGCTACCCAATTATATAGATATCTAGCTTTCCACCCCACCTCTTGTCAAAGGAGAAAAAGGATTGAGAGAAGAATATAGTATCCTCCAATTCGATCCGCAAGAAAGTTGTTCTTCCCGGATCTCGCTTGAATGAATGAGCACACCTCAATAAACTAAATGTGTATTGATAGATATAAGTGGAAAACCCCCGAAATAAACCTAGAAACATATGCCTGCCATATAGAGATATTTAATGAGACGAAGCCAGGAAGGCAATAGGTACTTTTCCTTAGGTAGACACTGGTAATGTTCAATTGAAGGGAAGTGATGAATCCAAGTCAATCTATCAATAAAAGAAACTAATTTAAGGGTTAGTATGATTGTTATTCTCTCATCTAGGTTTAATTGATAGGTTGGATCATTGTCATAAAGTTAAGGTTAGAAGGATAGATGCCCAATAAAATAGAAATCTATTCCTAAAACCCTTGCTAAGTCATAAGTTTTTCACTAAACCAACTTTATAGTGATAACCTACCAAATTTTTTAAACCTATACCTAACTTAAGTAATCCCAATCATTTACATGTTCTTCTAAATCTTAAATAAAAAGTTTCATCAAAACAAGAAAGCACTTGTCCTAAAAAGAAATGAAAAGATCCCTTTTTTGGTTATGGTATCTATCCAAGTATAACAGTTTGATCCCTTTTTGGTTATAACAGTTTGATTTAATTGATAGATATATTAAAAGGGAGAGGGTTCAACCAATAAGGATATTTAAAGTTATTCTTTTATATATGATTAATTAATAATGAAAGTTAATTTAAAACTTTATTAAATTTATTAAAGAATACATTTATATTGATATTTTTAAAGTAAATTAAGTTTAACAACTAACATATTAATAATATATTATGGGTTAAAGGTTTGGTGGAGGCTTTTCCCATGGTCGAATACTTCATATATTTGCGACAAGAGATGGGTGAGATTAGGTGAAGATCCTTGGTTAGGAGTGGGGAACCATTTCAGATTATCAGAGCTCTTGTTACTACATCTAAGGGAAGTGAGAATTTTCTCTTTAATTGATGCCTATATAGGTTCCCCTTAGCCCAAAGGCAGAGAATGTTGGAAAAATGTGGAGTTGTTGCAAATTCCAACAAACCTATTTGAAGAATGGGATTCGTTTATGGACCTTTTATGTGAAAAATCTATCTACCTGAACCCTGACACGGAGGGCTCCCTCTGTTGGTCCCTTAATCCCAAAGGAGGTAACTTTACAGCTAAGCTATGAAATAAACTTGGTTTTGGGGATAGGGTTGACACCCCCACTATCTAGTGGTGGAAGCCACTCTGGAAGACCAAAGCTCCCCTACGATGTAAACTATCCCTTTGGCTCGCTTTGAACAACAAACTGCTTACTTGGGATAATGGAACCAAACGAGGATGGATTGGGCCCAATCAATGTACATTATGTAAATTCAAGGAAGAAACAATTTCTCATCTGTTTGTTTCGTTCTCTTATGTAGGCATTGTTTATGGCTTAGTAAAGGACAAGCTCAGAGCCATGTATTTATGGAAGGGTGACAACCTTGAGGACAGTGTCAAAAAATGGTATTTTGACATGTTGGTTACCTCCTTCCCATGCCTACCTAGTCTTCTAGTTAATAATTTATGGTGGGCCCATAACTGAACAGTGTTCAAAGATACTCCGATACCCCCAGAAGTTACATTAACCCAAGCTTTGGAGTTCAAAGCTGATCCCAAGGAACTGAAGAAAAGAATCCCAGTGATGCCTGAGATGGACTTAGGCACCTCATTGGGATTCTTTGATGAGGCTTCTCAAGGACATCCTCCTATGTGTGGGGTGGGTGTGGTTCTCTTCGTCAATCAATCTCACTATATACATATCAAGTATGCCCCAAGAAGAGGAACCAACAACGGGGTTGAATTAATTTCTCTTTGGACTTTGTTGAATGTGGCGAAGGAAAAATATCTTCGCAAACTTCAAGTGATGGGAGATTCCAAATTGGTCATTGAATGGGCTTAGAGAAAACTCAATTTACAAAATATTCACATGTCAAATATTTTAAGGGACATCAGGCTCACCTTTCAAGATTTTGAATGGTTGTCTTTTCACCACATCTTAAGGGAGATAAACTCGAAAGCTAATGAGCTTTCCAAGGAAGCCCTCGAGCTTCACATAGGAACATATGCTTATTATGAGTATAAGAAATGGGTGGAAGTAGAAGCGATGGAGTTTCACTTCTAAATTATGATTACATTATAATTGTAGTATGTTTTTTGGGCAATAAAGGGAATTGTAATGTGTATAGCAATTGTAGAGATTTTTTGCATAGATTGTTAAAGGTTGTTGAAGTTTTTGGAAGACAATTGTTAGTTTTGAGATGGGATTTGTAAAGTCCAAGAGAAAGAACTGATTGTACAGGTTTCAATTTTGAGGTGAGCCCTATAAAGACCGATCATATGAACTATTGTAATATGTTGTATTCTACTTAAATATAACAGTTTTTTTTTCCAAGGAAAAAATATCTTATGGGTTAAGTTTTTTTATGTTAACAATATCTTATGTGTTAAGTGTGTAGTTGTGAAATAACTATTACACATTAACATCGTCAAGTATATTATATTAATATTATTATAATATATATTAATCAAATTATAATATATTAATAAATATATAATAATAATAATAATAATAATAATAATAATAATAATCTATTTTTAAGGTCACAGCCAAGCCAGCACATCAAATTGGTGTATGAGACCCCCTTGTTTGTGGGACAAGGGACCCCCCTCCACCCAGGGATTTGACTGGTAAAGTCTACGAAGGTATACATACCCTACCCCCCTCTCGATTTGAACCTGTGACCTCTTAAGAGGAAACACATGTATGTGTTTGTTTTAATTATGGAGTTGTCAAATAATTATAACACATTAATATTAAGATAAACATTAACATCATGTATATTATATTAATAAATTATTATAATATATTAATAAAATTGTAATATAGTAATATTGTATATTTATATATATGTGTGTGTTTTTTCTAATTATGTAGTTCTCAAATAATTATAAGACATTAATATTAAGATAAAGTATGTTATATTAATATTCTTAGAAATATATTAATTAAAGTAATATTAAATATATAATAAATATTTCAAATTATTTTATTTAATAATATGTTTAATGTAAATTTTATTAGTATTATAAATATATTATAATGTTACAACATTTATATAATTATCAAATGAAATATAAATTATTAATAAATAATTGTAATATGAAAACAATTATATATATGCATAAAGTTGGTGGATGATAAAGTGACAATATGGTGATCATGAACGCATGCATTTTAGGAAGATGAACGTGTGTGCATTCTTATTCACATAAAATGTCTCTCTCTATCCCCCCTCTCCCCCATGTTCTCTCTCTCTCTCTTTTTGTCTCCTTCTTCCCCTCTCTCTCTACCCCATATTTCCTCTCTCTCTCTCTCT
>JZKD02S2101537.1:421804-439591 GCA_000966675.3 Picea glauca | reverse complement strand
AAGTGGTTGTTAGATTCCTTCCATTAACTTGGGGAATGAATGGCATTTGACTACACAGGTGGTCTCAAATTGTTGCCTATTTGCCTGGACGTACGGACAACGACATCAAGAACTATTGGAACTCTCGCATCAAGAAGAAGAAGCTCAAGTTGAACGAATGTCTCCCCTTCTCCTCCACCACCGAAGCCAACTGCAACAACAACATAAAGTCTAATATTCTTAGTGTGTTGGTCACTGCAGACAATGAGTACTCTTGTGTTGATGACGTATTGGATTTGAAGTATGAACAAGTGAATGAGCAAAATAATGTGCTATCAGCTGATCCAGATTCCTTAATAACACCTTCTGATATAAGTCCATGGGGCGCTACTCATTCCTATTCAAACGCAGCTGATTTTACTGATGTTTATCCAGGAGCTTTTACGACTCATAATGTGGGAGATTACGTGCACCTGCCGGAGAATACTACTAATCAGTCATGCCCATCTCAATTTACTACACCAGCAATTATATGGGCCGACGTCGATCAGTCCCCTAAAATTCAGGCCCAGGGTCAGTTTGATTGCAACGCTATTGTAAATTTGAACTGTGACGAAATATATCTGGGCGTACCAAGTTATCTTAATAATCATAGGCAGACTAGCTACCAGTTGCCTCAGATCGGAGGAGAGCAGGATGTTTATCAACAGGATTCTTCAACAATTCCAATTAATGAAGAAGGCCAGGGAACACCGAGTCCTAGAATATTAGGAAATAGAACGTTCGATTCGCATTGTGAAACTGACTCGGGCCAGGTTACCGTTTGGGCGCAGGACGACCATTTTTACAGTAGCGTGTCGTTCGTGTAGGCCCAACATATCTATGTAATCTGTTTACGTTTTCATTCTATCTCATGTATTCAATGCAGGTCAAGCTTACCATAAATTGTAAATTGCATCGAAGGATGTTGTTTTTTTTGGTTTTTTGGTTTTTCATGTATTATTGTTTAGATTGACAGGAATTTTTTATTCGAGATTAACATCTTAAACTATGAGGAGGATGCCAACATCTTAATTTTAAACTGTGAGGAGGATGCCAACATCTTAATTGTGACGATCTATCCTGTAACCTAATAAAAACCAAACCTCTCTTAGACTGCTGTGCTGTTGGTTTTTTTGTTTGGTTTTTTAAGAGTGAAAAACTTATCATAATTCAGAATGTCAAATCAGCAGTGAGGACAGTTATTACTGACTGCTATTAGCTAATGCAAGTTGACTCATCATTGTTATTCAAGGAAACCACTCTACTTGAAATAATTGGCTAGTGGTTTGTAAGGAGGCAGGCTTTCACTCCTGCCAAATAGATCTTGGACCATTAACCTATTTCCTTAACCAAAAACTAGCTCTTAACCAAGTAAAAGCAATTCTAAGCCATACTCCAAAACTTACAAGCTGTTATTTCTTCTACACATTATATATTATATATTTCAATTTTCCTATAATTTTTTATTAAAATATAATATGTTACATTTGAAGTGAAAATATGACAATCAGTTTACTTTTCAAATTTGACATTTCCATAAACGACACATTTTGGTTCATCAAAAAAGTTTGAAATAACCTTTGACAAATCAATGAATGTTGTCATAAGATATTTATTGGTCGAACTTCATGTTAGTAAGCATTGAAGTATTACCGACGTGAACGTCTAAAATGTCGTTTGTTTGCTGTATTTTTCCTTGCCCGATTAGCTTGCATCTTTTCTGGTCGCTGGTCAAACTATCGTGCAAATATTAATGTTCCCTGGAAAAACAAAAAAGTTTATTACCATGAATTCACATTTATGATGCTTTTCCCGAAGAAAATTTTCTCCAACTTATATACTTATATAAAATATAAGGTGATTTACACATACTGTTTCCTCTAGAAAACAAAACATATAGAAGGCAGCCAATGACTACTTGAACAAACAGAAAAATTTTGCTCACTGTGGAGCTGATTTCTCAACAGTAGAAAACACAATTCCAACTGAACTGCTGAGGGAAATGATGTTGAGAGGAGTAAAGAAAAAAAGCAGCAAATTTCGGACCATCTAACTTCTTACTGAGCCAATCAAAAAACTCAGTTTTCAAATATATTTTGATGGTATGCAAGCTCTCATTTCCATTTTCCCAGTGATAGATTGACAGCATGCCTTTTGGCTCCTTTAAAGATAGATTGACAGCATGCCTTTTGGCTCCTTTAAAGCCCGCTTTGACAGGGCGTCCGCCTCTTTATTATGCTCCCGGTAAATATGCTGAAAATTAAGATTTTTAAATTGAAGAGAGAGTTTCTTAATCTTTGATTTCCAGCCATCTAAATTCACCACCTGTAAATTGCTCTTGTTGTTCATCCAATCGATAATGACTTTCAAGTCCCCCAAGATTTGGATTTTGTCTATTGCCCAGAGAGAAGCCAAAGTTAAGGTCGCCCACAAGCCTAGAAGCTCTGCCTTGGTATTTGTGCCCACGCCACAGTTAAGGTACCATTTTGTGACTCCTGAAGCGTGTGATTTGAAGATTCCACCTGCTACACAACAATTTCTAGTTTGTAAGGTTGCCCCGTCGAAACAGGCCAGCGTGAAACCATCTAAGAAAGTAATTTCGCAAACACGGTTTGGAATTGAAATTACTGTGGTAGGCTGCCAAGTAAAGGAGACTGCAATCCTATAAACCACTGCACAAGGAGATGGAATGTAGTCCTCAAATATCACCCTATTCCTCTCCAACCATATATTCCAACATGTATAGGCTGCCATTCTTACCAGAGACGAGAAATCACTTGACCACTTCGTTAAGCAGTGAAACACCGAGCACCCATCCCAAAGGTTTTTCAGATTGAAATTTTTTTATAAACGATGCCAAACTTCTTTCGTAATGGAACAATTTATAAACAGATGATTGGCACTTTCCTCGTCGCTTTTGCACAGTCCGCACACCCCGAGTCCAATCCAACCTCGTCTTTGGAGCACATTCCAAGTGAGTATTTTTTCGAATGCTGCCAGCCACAGGAACGGTTTTATTTTTAATGGAAGAGGCCATTTCCACAGCTTTGGAACCCAAATTTTATCACTGTGAAAATCCAAAGATTTTATGAGAGCATAATAAATATTTTTAACTGATAGAACTCTTGAAGCATTCCCCCCCACCCAAATCAAGTTGTCCTCACCAACTTGAAGAGAAATCCCTGCATCCTTTAAAGCAATTGTGAAGCTGTCCCATTCCAAAGCTAGCTGCCCCGATAACCCCAAAGAAGAACTGGAGCGCCACCGACCTGGTAAAGAAGGAAAGCCCCCTAACTCACTAGCTTGTGCTAGAACCAGAATTCTATTTTTGGACAGCTGCTCACGAAGCTCTTCAGTGAGGATAGAGGACTCTTCTAAACCGACAATTTTGTCCAAACCAATAAGAATCAATTTTCACTCTCCACCGAAGCCAATGCAATAGGACCAAAATGCTTTTTGTCAAACCTTTCCAAAAACCTGAAGAATGCCAATGCTTCTGAAAAGGTTTCCCGAGCCAGTCAACAAAGGAAGAACCCCTTAAATATTTATCCTTTAATATCCTTTGCCAGATGCTATCCACCGTTAGCACCCTCCAGAGGGAATTTGCCAGTAAAGCTGTGTTGAAAGTGGATAAGTTTCTGAGACCCCACCCTGCACAGTGTTTCGGTTTAGCAAGAAGGTCCCATCTACAAAGATGATAGTGGTGGTTGACTTTTTGACCACCCCATAAAAAGGAAAAACAAAGTTGCCAAATGCGGTTTAAGATAGATGTTGGGATTCGTTCCAGCGACATCCAAAAAACACATTGGCTCTCCAAAACTGATTTAACCAAGATTAACCGGCCACCCAAAGAGAGCCAATGATTGCACCAGAAACCGATCTTTCTCTCAATTTTTGTCACTAACCAGCTCCACTCGGTCGAATTTGTTGCTCCTGGCTTTAAATAATAGCCTAAGTACTTGAAGCCCACATTTAAACTAGCAAAGGAAAATGGGAGGATGGCTTTAAAGAGCTCGATTTCCACTTCATCTAGCCCCCAATAGTGAAAAACAGATTTTTTTGTATTAATGCATAGACCAGAAACTGAACAGAAAACTCTAAGAATGTCCAAAATATAGCGCCACTCACCTAGAATTTCTTTTGACATTATCAGGACGTCATCGACAAACATTAGATGGACAATTTTATGAAGTTGTGTGACCAGAATACCTGAGATACTTTTATTGACCAATCCCTTTGCAATCAGCAGACTTAAACCTTCAATCATCAATATAAACAGTTAAGGGGACAACGGGCATCCCTGACGAAGACCCCTCCAACTCTTGAAATAATTAGTTGCCTCACCATTGATCAGGACTTCAATTTTTGCACTTGTGACACAACACATTATCCAATCCGAGAGCTTTGTCCCAAAACCAGTTGAGAGTAAGACCACTCTAAGGTACTCCCAGTCAATACTATCGTAGGCCTTTTTGAGGTCTAATTTTAGCACCAAGGATTTGATATTCTTTTTTTTTTATGCTATGAAGAGTTTCATGTGCAGAGCCAGTAGCTTCCTGGATTCTTCTTTCCTTTAAGAATCCAATCTGTTCAGAAGAAAGACACTTTGAAAGAAAGGATTTAATCCGATTTGCAAGGATTTTTGAGATCACTTTATAGATAAGATTACATAACGAAATGGGTCGGAAATCATCAAAAGAGTCCAGCTTGTTGGCCTTCGGAATCAAAGCCAGGAAAGTAGAGTTAAGGCTTCCACAGAGTTTGCCTTTCCTACTCGAATCTTCCAGATTTGTATGTTATAAGCATCATCATCTGCATCATAGCATAACGTCATTTATGGAATATTACGCACAAATGTAAAGTCATTATAATGTTATGTGGATGTCTATGAATGGTTCAATATTTAGAGCTATTGAGGACAAATGACCCATTTCTAAAGATGAACCTTGTAATGTCAAGGTTGCATGGTTAGTTGACGGTGTTAATGCATTTAGTGAATGTGATATATTTTGATTTTAAACAATGGTATTCCTTTTTATGTTCATAGAGGAACATAAAATGTTGACAATAATTGTTTTGGGTATTTATTATCCATTTGTTTCCAACATGCCATTTCAATTTTCTTACTTATGATTTATATTTATAAACGTAATAAATATGTGTATTTGCCATTTCAATTTTCTTGCTTATTATTTATATTTATAATATTTGTAAAGTAATAAATATATGTATTTTTAAATAATAAGGTTAATATCAATTTTGAAATATGTATGTATATCTTCTTGTTTTGGGTATTTATTATCCATTTGTTTCTAACATGTCATTTTAATTTTTTTATTTATATTTATAATGTAATAAATATGTGTATTTTTAAATAATAAAGTTAATATCAATTTTGAAATATGTATGTATATCTTCAACCTATGACTAATGAATTTAAAAAATTGTGGTTTATCATTATTATGTATGTCATTTCCAAACCAATAACAATTTCAATTCCATGGAATATTTATATGGATGACTCATTATGTCCACAGACAATTACATGATTTTGGTACATGTAAAGTGCAGTCAAACATTATATCATCTATTGTTTTGTGAAATTTTATGAGTTGTAACCAAGGTATTATTATGTACCTTGGAGACATTCAAACAAAGGGTAAATTTGCATGTTCAATATGTGGGATTGAAATTTCATATCAATGTTCAATCAATTTATGAAGTGAGGTTTAAGTTGAGTATAAGAATGTCCACCCTAATAATGATATCTATCAAACAACCAAAAACATGTGTTCAATGAAAATGAAAGAACATCAAGAAAATCATGAATAATGACACTCTAATGATAAAAAAAAATCTTATGAGAGGTGTCATCATGGAAAGGGTTGTAGTAACAATCACATATATATCTTGTTAGAGTTTATATTTGTAGCTATTACATATTAACAAACACATTTATTCTATGTTTTCAAAAGGATGACTTAATGGGATTTCGAGAGGTATTAGGTGGTATTCAACCAAATTCAATTGACTAGAGCACTATGAACAAAATCAAGTAGCTCATTTGTTTGACACAATTCCCATTGAGAAGAGTGTCACATAATTCCAATAGTGAATGTTAGATGGAAGGAATAACAAGGATAAAATTTCCAAAATGAGAAGTGAACTCAAAGAATCTTATGTAATGCAATATTTGATGTTAATGATCACTTCAATTTTAACTATGCACACCGACACACAATGTTGATCCATAAGTTTTGATCATACATAGGTAATATAGATTGTGCCATGTCAAAGTTATCTAATACAATAGAAAATCCACCCAACTTGTGTCACTTTTATAGTTGTTGGAAACATAAATGCACGTTTTTCATATGCAATTTACTACATGTTATGAACCAATGACTTCAACATGATAAAATGTAAATGAATAACAATCTACTTCAAGATGAAAACCTCCTTTTACAATATATTCAATGTATAAAATGAGATAAAAAGATTGGAAGACTAGGTCTCCTTGACACACACACACACACAAACAAACACAATGCACATAAAACAGACAACGAGTACAATTATAATGAAATGATACAATGAAAGGTTCTAGCCTACCTACTAATATACCACTAGAAATGTAATAATTCAATATCTAGGGAATAATATGAGTTTTATACTTAACAGAGAGTTTTTTCTAAAGCTTAACAATATATCTCTTACGCTTTAATCGATATATTTTATGTTTTTTTGTTGGGACTTGATTCAATTTGATATATAACATGGTATGTAGTTTGTCATGCAAGATGTCCTCGTCCCCTTTCCACTAACACTAAAAGAATAACATATTTTCCATGTAAGGGATCACATTTATAAAATAATGGGTATGCCATTAAAATTGATGTGGGACCTAATATAAATATCTCAATTATTTATATTTAGCATATGTATAATTTATTGCTATATATTTTCCATATTTATCATTTAAATACCCTTGAATTTCATGTGGAATTTTATTATCCCATGTAATTGGTCCTAAATGTCCTTTATAGAGTGAGAACCTACAACCTTTACAAATCCATGAAATTTAGTTTCTATTTTTATCTATTTCCATTTTTTTTTAATTGGAAGTAAATTATTATGTAACTACCTGGTTAGACCAAAGCTATCCAAAGATCCTTCTTACAATCAAGGAGACCATAGTTATGAAAAAATAGTTTTAGGTTGAGAGTGAAGTAAACTAATATATAATAAACTAGTTGAGATATAGGATAACTTGTATATTTTATGGTAGTATTGTATGGATCAAATAGATAAATACTCATAAAAAGATACAATTTAGTAATGTTGCACTTAAATGAAATAAAAGAAGTAATGAATGAGAATCCTATTTAAGTAGCCTCCTATTACAAGATTAAGAAATTGCATAAGACAATATAATTACTCAAATAAGTTTCCTTGATGTATATATAAGAGAAAAAGTAGATAAAAAACAAGAATCCTAAATATATATAATTTATGTAACAAAAATGAATGAGGGATATTACTAAGGATTCACATTCCCCCTTCAAGCAAGTGTTTCCATCAATGTAAATTGGTTTGTATGCTTCTATATGCAAAAAATCATTTCCCAAGTCACATATTCTATTCGAGTTGATACCCAATAATTGCTTGATTCCTTAACTTCTTGATTTTCATTTTAATCACTATTTTAGGTTCTACTATGATTTTACCATCTTTATTGGCATCGTATGCGGTGGTATTTCAGCCCAACGTGTACTATTAATTCGTTGAAAACGTCGCGGAGTAAGTTAAGGGCAGAGAAGAAATTACAGGCCGGTCATTCTCATTTGATTTACCATTGACAACTGCAACTTGTTGAAGGTATAATTGGATGCTAGCTGGTATGCTCTATGTCTATTCAGAGAATATAGAATACTAAATGTGATCGGGAGGAAGAAAATAGTAAAATAATGTGACAAACAAACATACGGAGTCAAGTCAAAGCGTCGGTTCTCCATGTGCCAACAATTGAAAATTCGAGAATCATGGACTCCACCGTTCAGCCGGTGATTGGAGAGTGCAACACGGAGCTCCACTCAATCGAAGAGAAGAGCAATTGGCAGGCGGAGGTAAAAATGAGGTGCACACGATGGCAACGTCTCCCATTTTCGTCCAACCAAAAGATTAAGAAAGGTCTCTGGTCACCTGAGGAAGATGAGAAACTCTTCAATTATATGATGAAGAACGGCCGTCTCGGCTGCTCGTGGAGCTTTGTGGCCAAGCAAATTGGTAATTAATGAATTACTCACTCTTATTTTTAATCTTAATCTTAACTTAATTTTAATTTTAACTGTAGTTTGTTATCGTAACAAGCAAATAATATGACCTCAGTAGAAAAGCATTTAATGCTATACATGTTGGGATATATATTTTTTTATCTAAAACATTTTTAGATTGAAACATATATATCTCACCATATAAAACATTAAATACTCAAATGCAGGGTGCATATTAATAAACCATTGTAAATGAACAATTAATTCTATTTGGACAAATATGTTTATTGGATAAATATTTAAAACAATGCAATGCAAAAACAAAACAGATGAGATACTGCATAGTTTATATATTCTATTCTCCTTAAGTTGTTCTTTTGGGATAGTCTTATGTGATTTTGTATTAGTAAATGCAATGTAGTAATACTTAATATATCATAATACTAATAATAATCTAATTTTAAGGTTATTGCGAAGCTAGACACCAAATTGGTGTATGAGATTCTCTTGTTTGTAGGATAAGGGTCCTTCAACTCAGGGATGATAAAATCTAGAGAGATATACATACCCTACCTCATCTCGATTTGAACTTGTGATTCATTTATCATAAATTCATATTCATTTGATCAAATGATAAAAACTTGTGATTCATTTATCATAGATTCATATTCATTTTAAAATTTTATCAGTTAACTTAATATTTAGAAATTAAAAGATTAGAAACATAGAATTGTTTGATTTTTATTATTTTATAATTTAAAAATGTACGATTATGAAAATGAGTTTGATGGAGATTGATAAACTAGTTGAGTGTTATGTGTTTTATTCAATATCCCTGCTGCAATCTCATCTGGCTTTTCTTTTGAAAAATAAATAAATAATTGACTGTTGGAATCATCTCTTAAATTGGTATTTAATCTGTGTCGAAGAGTCGATCGAGGAGTCAATTAGGATAGGATAAATCTAAACAAAAGGAAAGAAAAGCTGCCTTTGGTTTTAAGATTTGTTTCAGTTTAAATCTTTCCAAATTCACTTCTTAACTATTTCAGTTTAAATCTTTCCAAATTCGCTTCTTAACCATTTCAGCAGATGCAGGCTTTACTTCTTCTCTTTTGTTATTAAGTAACAAATTTAACCTTTTTAAAAACTTAGACATCTTCCTCAACCCACCCAGGCTGGTAGCCACCTTATAATATTGGCGTGAATGTACATACAGGTCTGCAGAGATGCGGAAAGAGCTGCAGGCTGAGATGGATTAACTACTTACGTCCTGGGCTTAAACGGGGTGCAATTTCGCCCGAAGAAGAGCAATTGATCATATACCTACACTCCATTTTCGGTAACAGTTTTATTTTTTCTCCATTGATCCTACCGAAGTGAACCTCTATCCCAGGGGTCGTCTACCCTTCTAGCCTTGTCACAACGGGCCAATATGAGCATCCCTACCCCCAGCTGATTTTGAACTTGTGACCTCCCAAGAGATAACACATGTTCTTAACCATTGAACCCACTCAAATGCTCTATTTTTTCTCCATTCTTACACATCACTTTTCACTTTTTTATAGTAATTGTTCAGATAAGTGGTTGTTAGATTCCTTCCATTAACTTGGGGAATGAATGGCATTTGACTACACAGGTGGTCTCAAATTGTTGCCTATTTGCCTGCACGTACGGACAACGACATCAAGAACTATTGGAACTCTCGCATCAAGAAGAGGAAGAAGCTCAACTTGAAAGAATGTCTACCCTTCTCCTCCACCACCGAAGCCAACTGCAACAACAGCATAAAGTCTAATATTCTAAATGTGTTGGTCACTGCAGACAATGAGTACTCTTGTGTTCAGGACATATTGGATTTGAAGTATGAACAAGTGAATGAGCAAAATAATGTGCTATCAGCTGATCCAGATTCCTTAATAACACCTTCTGATATAGCTCCATGGGGCGCTAGTCACTCCTATTCAAACGCAGCTGATTTTACTGATGTTTATCCAGGGGCTTATACCACTCATAAGGTGGAAGATTGCATGCGACCGCAGGAGAATACTACTAATCAGTCATTCCCATCTCAATTTACTACACCAGCAATTATATGGGCCGACGTTGATCAGTCCCCTAACATTCAGGCCCGGGGTCAGTTTGATTGCAACGCTATTGTAAATTTGATCTGTGACGAAGTATATCTGGGCGTACCAATTTATCTCAATAATCATAGGCAGACGAGCTACCAGTTGCCTCAGATCGGAGGACAGCAGGATGTTTATCAACAGGATTCTTCAACAATTCCAATTAATGAAGAAGGCAACGGAACACCAAGTCCTAGAATATTAGGAAATAGAACGTTCGATTCTCATTGTGAAACTGAATCGGGCCAGGTCACCGTTTGGGCGCAGGACGACCATTTTTACAGTAGCGTGCCGTTCATGTAGGCCCAGCAAATCTAAGTAATTTGTTTACGTTTTCATTCTATCTCATTTATTCAATGCAGGTCAAGCTTACCATAAATTGTAAATTGCATCGAAGGATGTTGGGTTTTTTGGTTTTTTGGGTTTTCAGTTTTTCGTGCATTATTTTTATATTATTTTTTTCCATTGACAGGAATTTTTTATACTCGAGTTTAACATCTTAAACTGTGAGGAGGAGGATGCCAACATCTTAATTGTGACGATCTCTCTTGTAACTTAATAAAAGCCAAACCTCTCGTTTTGTTTATTGGTTGTTTTTGTTTATTGGTTGTTGTTTTTTTAGAGTGGAAAAACTTATCATAATTTAAAATGTCAAATCAGCAGTGAGGACAGCCATCACTGATTGTTATCGGCTAATGTAAGGTGACTCATCATTGTTATTCAAGGAAAATCAAGCCACCTGAAATAACCTGCTGGTGATCGGTAAGGAGGCAGGCTTTCACTCCTGCCAAATACCTCTGAGCCTTGAGCCTTTAACTTGTTTCCTTACCTCCTAGAAAAACCAAGAAAAACAAACTCTTAACCAAACAAAAACAATTTTAAGCCATACTCCAGAACCTTACCAGCTGTTGTTTCTTTCACACATCATTTGTTATATATTTCAATATTCCTGTAATTTTTTATTAAAATATAATATATTATATTTGAAGTGAAAATATGACAATCTTAACGTTATTTTTTATATTAGTTATTTTAAAAGTAAAAGAACATTTCACTTTTCAAATTCTGTCCAGACAAATATTTACATTTCCATCAATGACACATTTTGGTACATCGAAAAAGTTTGAAATAACCTTTGACAAATCAATGAATGTTGTCATAAAATATTTATTGGTCGAAACTTCATGTTAGTAAGCATTGAAGTATTACCGACGTGAACGTCTAATATGTCGCTTGTTTGCAGTATTTTTCCTTGCCCGATTAGCTTGCATCTTTTCTGCTCGCTGTCAAACTATCGTCCAAATATCAATGTTCCCAGGAAAAACAAAAGTTTATTACCATGAATTCATATTTATGATGCTTATAACATACAAATGTGGCTGTTTGTAATTTTTGGGAATTTTTCTTAGATTGAATTATGAATATCTAAATCTGTAAGGTTAATTCTTATAAATTTCATAAGTTTTATTATATTCCTTTAAAATAAATGTTATGATATTGTTTATTTTAATATATAATTTTAATATATTTAAATAAAATAAAATAAATTATTTTAATGTATAATTTTTATATATTAAAATAAATCACAATGTAAAGTTCATACCCTAAGAAGATAAATCAGTCTTACCAAAGAATTCAATTTTGAGTAAAGAAAAATCTTGCATGTCATGTTAGGATATGTATAGTTCTCCTACTTCAAATATCATTTCTCTTCTTTTCAGATTGAGAATGGCTTGGTTATCGAAGACCCATTCTAGTCCCATTAATGATGGGTATGGTTGGTTTTTATCTACAATATCGATAACTTCAAAATTGGTAACAATGCGCACTCCATCTATATTCACAAGTATTTATGTTAATCTGCCAATAGGTACTATTTTGTAATAGTTTTCTAATCTCAATTTAATGGGTGACCAAACTAACTTGGGTTTCCCCATCATTTCTCATGTTTTCTTAGGTAACATGTTCACATCGGACCCAAGTCTAAGATCACATTGTCTATGTCGTATTCTTCAATCTGTGCACTGAACATGAACTCTCCATTGGTTCTTTTCTTGCATAGTAGTTGGTTCACTACTTTATTTTTAGTAGGGGATTCCTTCTCTTGTGCACAATGATCGATCATAGAGCATAATGTATGCAATGCATTTTCATCTTCGACCAGCTCTAGGAAACTCTTCAAAAAATTTCCTAAGGTACTTACCTTCTCCAATGGTCCTTTGGTGATGGCCTGGTCATCAGTGGGAGGCCTATCCACTATATGTGGTGAGAATATGTTGATGTTGCCCACTCTTATGGTAATAGTTCCTCCCTCGTCCTTTTATAAGTTTCTTTTTCGTCTCATGGGTCGAATGTCGACATGGTTATTGTTGATTTCATTACCCATTTCTCAACATGTTTCCTTTCATTGGTTGCATCTATCCCTGTTTTGGTTCCTACACATGTAACCACTATTATTTTGGGTCCTTCATCCCGTATCTCAGTTGATATCTTTTGAATGTTCGGGTTCCCATTTTGATTACCCTTAGCTTTTCATCTTACGACTAATTGTGGATAGTCCTCTATCACATGTTTTAACACTCAATAGTAAGTGAATGTTGTGTAGGTGTTTTGGAAATCTCGCACTAGGTGTCCTAGTTCATTATAGTTATAACATATTATGGGTCCTCTTCCTCCTCTCCCAAAGTTTGATCTACCTGTACCCATACCGAATCTTCCTTGGTTTTCTTGATTAAATCCTCTTTGATTATTATATTTCCCTTCCCCTTCTATCACAACATTCTCCTCCTGAATCATGTACATATCTGATGTGTGCTCCCTCATCAGATCGAATGCACAAAAAATCTTGTCTTCATGTCCCACTGATTTGCAAAATCTACAGAATAAGCTTCATGGGGTACTCTAATATTTCTGTAATAACTGACACTCATGGGGGTTATGTCCCCATTTATTGCATATCTTGCAGTACCATCCTCCTAGTAGTGGTTTTGGTGCCCCAGCTACTAAGGTCTACACAAAGGCTGGACATTCGTCTTTGTGGTGACCTTCAGTACTACACTTGGTGCACCAGAATTGTTCCTGGTTCTCTTTCCCTTTTGTTATTTCGGCCAACTGAACTGTTAATGAATCTAGTTGGTTCTATATCTGTGACATTCCACTGTTGTCTCCAACTGGAGAGGCTTCCAACTTCATAACAATATCCAATGCCTCATACTGTAACATAATTTTTTTTTGTATAAGAGGACTGCAAGTGTGGGGTAGCAAGCCCACAATAAACCACTCTCTATGTTGTTGATCGGGTATTTGGAATGTTAAACTACCCATCACATCTTTGAATCTCTAATCGAACTACCATATTGACTCAGTTTGTACTTTCTTGATCTCCTTGAGCTTGGTAATGTATCGTGAATGAGATTTTGGTTTCTTGAATTCTTTTAATAATGCTTGTGTGATATATGATAATGTCCTTGTTTGACCTAGTGGTGTGGTACTTTGGAGATTCATGTACCAAACTAGCACGCGTCCTCTAAAGGTTTTTTCCAATTGCGTGATCTTTGAATTGTCATCTTGGACATTCTTTGTGTTCCAAATGGTTTCACATAAGAAAAGATGTTGTTATGGGTCTTTCGATCCAATTCCTTTCAACTCCGGTAATCTTAGTGTGTTTTCTACTCCTCTCATGTTGTTGTGTGTAGGACCTCTTCTTGGTGATATTGGTTGATTCTGATTAATGCTACTGCTAGTATTGTAAATTCTAACCTTGTACAATATCTACTGTAAACATATATTCATAAAAGAATAGAAAAGATACAATGGAAAATACAAATATTACACAGACATTTTTCCCCTGGAAACCCAAACTGAGAAAACCAACATATATTATATTCATTCATTGTGTTACATTGTTTACAATACAATATACATATAGGAGCCAACGACATCCAAAACCCTAAACCAATGACCTGGATTAATCCAAAACCCTAATTCCTTAACAGGAAATAGAAAACCATCGGCAAAAAACCATGTGCCGAAAAAACCACCTAAATACATGACATGTTTCCCAAGGCAGAATTTTTTTTTTTCTGGGGGTGCTGCCCCCTTGTACCCCCCTCTAACCCCCCTGCGCGCTTGACACATACGCTCAGACACTACTACTCGTGAAAAGAATATAACACATACCTAACATTCTCCCACTTGTTGTTTTCTTTGCATATAGGGGGTTATAGGGCTACATAGTCAAAAATCCAGGGCAACAATGCCCATGGATCCTCTACACCAAGAGAACTTCTCGGTGCTCACATATTTTGTTAATGAGTCTCCAACATTCTTCAAAGTGTCTACCTTCATCAGTGATACTTTATTTTCTTCAATCATGTCTCTCACAAAGTGATATTGGACATCAATGTGCTTTGTCTTTGAATGATAAGTAGGGTTCTTCACCAGAAAAATTGCACTCTGACTGTCACACTCTATCCTTACAACTTGTTGTACCAACCCAATACCTGAACATAATCTTTGTAACCATACTGCTTCCTTACTTGCATAAGTGGTTGTCATGTATTCAGATTCTGTAGTTGAAAGTGCCACTACAACCTCTCTTTTGCTCATCCAACTTATTACTCCTCCAAATAGGTTAAATACATACCCGCTTGTAGATCTCCTATGATCCAAATCTCCAACCCAATCTACATCCACAAAGCCATGTATATCGACCACTCTGTCCAATCCCGGTCTTCCTTTGTAGCACAATCCATAGCTAGCAGTGCCACACAAATACTTGAAAACCCTTTTTATTGTTGTCCAATGCTCCTTCCTTGGTTTTGACATATACCTGCTCAAAAATCCCACTGCATGTGCAATGTTCGGTCTAGTACAGACCATTGCATACATCAAACTACCAATTTCACTCTCATATGGAACATGAGACATGTCCTCCTCTTCTTCATTTGTCTTGGGACACTGATCTGCAAATAACTTTACACCAACAGGAATAGGAACCTTGACTGGTTTACCTTCCTGCATATTAAACCTCTGCAACATTGTCTCGACATATTTTCTCTAATTTAACCAGAGTTTCCTCTTTTTTTGATCTCTTTTAATTTCCATGCCCAAAATGAAATTTGAAGAACCAAGATCCTTCATGTCGAATTTAGAGGACAACTGAGTTTTCACATCCTGGATAATCTCCTTGTTGTTTCCTATCAGCAACATGTCATCCACATATAAGACCAAATAAATCAAATTATCACCAATTAATTTAGAATACACACAGTGATCCTCTATGCTTCT
Source organism: Picea glauca (assembly GCA_000966675.3). Lineage (NCBI taxonomy): Eukaryota > Viridiplantae > Streptophyta > Pinopsida > Pinales > Pinaceae > Picea > Picea glauca. The sequence continues at coordinate 423,882 of JZKD02S2101537.1, read as the reverse complement.
TGTGAAGCCAAGTCCCAGCATATAAGTATCAATTTTTTTATACCACATCCTTGGTGATTGTTTTAAACCATACAGGGACTTTTTCAGCTTGCATACCAACAACTTCTTTCCTTTCACAGCATAACCTTCTGGTTGCTTCATAAATATATCTTCTTCCAGATCCCCATGTAGGAATGTTGTCTTCACATCCATCTGTTCTACTTCAAAATCAAATGTAGAAGCAACAGATAACATAAATCTTATAGAGGTTAACTTGGCGACAAGAGAAAAAATCTCACCAAAATCAATTCCCTCAACCTAGGAATAACCCTTTGCTACTAACTGAGATTTGTATTTCTCCACTTTTCCTTATGCATTCATCTTCTTTTTAAATACCCATTTGTTGCCAATGGGATTTCTTCCAGTTGGCAACTCCACTAGATCCAAAGCCTCATTCTTATCCAAAGATGCCATTTCTTCTTCCATGGCCCTTTTCCATAGATTTTCATCCTCTGAATCCACTGCCTCCCAGACAGTTCTAGGATCATCAACAGAATAGACAAAGAAAAATTTGAACAAAAATCAGATGGACTATACCTTTCCGGTAGCCTTATTTCTTGATCTGATCTCCTCAATACTGGAGTATGAGGATCTTCTTCTGATGATTCATGTTCTTTTGTAGAGTCTCCTTCATCGTCCCTTAAATCAAGCTCTCTCTTCTCTGGTTCTTCCTTACTTGGTAGGACTTTCTATTTAACAACATCCTTCATTTTTCTAAATACCACATCTCGGCTATGCACTACCTTCTTAGTTTTTGGGTTCCAAAGTTTATAACCTTTGAGACCATCTTTATATCCAATAAAGATACATTTTTCATCCTTCTTATCCAGCTTACTCTTGTTTTCCTTTGGAACATGAACATATGCATTGCAGCCAAATACCTTAAGATGTGTGAGAGAAGGTTCCTTACTAGTCCATACCTCTTATGGAGTCTTGTCACCCAATGCTGATGAGGGTGATTTGTTGACCAGATAACATGCAGTACCCACTACCTCTACCCAGAATTCTTTCCCTAACCCGACACCACTGAGCATGCACCTTTCTTTTTCCATCAGCGTCCTGTTCATCCTTTCTACAACTCCATTCTGCTGAGGTGTATATGGAGTAGTCTTGTGCCTTGTTATACCACACTTTTTACAGAATTCTTCAAATTCATTCCTGTAGAACTCTTCGCCATTATTTGTTCTTAGCACCTTAATTATTTTCTCTGTTTGATTCTCAGCAAGAGACTTAAACTCTTTAAAACTGTCAAAGACTTCATATTTCTTCCTAAGGAAATATATCCAAGTTTTCCTCGAGAATTCATCTATAAATAAGACATAGTACATAGGTTTTCCCAATGATGGGACCGACACAGGTCCAAAAACATCACTGTGAACTAGTTGTAAAACTCCTTCTGCCCTCGTTGCACCAGAGGGGAATCTTACCCGATTCTTCTTCCCGTATAGAAAATGTTCCCAGAAATCAAAATCTAGAGAGAAATTAGATATAACTTCAACCATACCTTTACCATGTAGTAGTCGAAGTCCCTTCTGTCCGATATGTCCCAGTCTTTGATGCCACAACATAACCTTTTCTCCAAAGACTGTAGGAGTTCTTTCTTCTTCAACTCCAATATCAAGAACAATGGAGCTATTACACCCATCACTAATAATGCTTCCTAGTAGCTTATATAGAGTTCCAAACCAAACTCCCTTCATCAACACCATTGCTCCTCGAACCATCCTGGAAGTTCCCTTTTCAAAAATTGTTTTTACCCCTACATCTTCCATTTTGCTTACAAAAATCAAATTTCTGGCCATACCTGGGATGTGTAGAACACCATACAGTGTTCTAATCCTTCCATATATGAGTCTCATATTGACCCTTCCTCCTCCTATGATTCTGGCTGTCGAATCATTACCTAAGAAAACATTACCTCCATCATACTTTTCATATTCACAGAACCACTCCTTGTGGGGAGTCATATGAAAGGATGCACCAGAGTCAATCAACCATGCCTCATGATCTGCATGTGTGCTTGAAGAGGCCAAGTACAC
>JZKD02S2101537.1:386020-421754 GCA_000966675.3 Picea glauca | reverse complement strand
TCTTTTCCACACCTCCAACATACCCTTACAAACTTTCTAGGAGATTTAGATCTACCCTTAGACTTAGATCTCCCACTTGAGAAATTAGATCTATTTCTTTCCTAGGAACGTCCTCCTGCAAATAATGCATCTATGGTATTTCCTTCCATATTCTTTTGTCTCATCTCCTCCAACAAAAAGGATGAGACCACTTCTTCAAACTTCAAAGAAGTTTTATTACTACCTATGGCCACAACCAGACTATCCCACGAGTCTAGTAAAGAACACAACAAACTGATACATTTATCTTCATCTAAAATTTTAATCTCAACAGATACTAACTGACTTACCACAGTATTGAAGGCATTCAAATGCTCTTCCACCAAGTCTCCATCTCTCATCCTCAAGTTATACAACTTCTTTCTCAGGAATAATTTATTTACCAGGGACTTAGACTGATACAACTTCTCCAACTTTTCCCATAAATCCTTGGTTGTAGCTTCCTCTGACACATTCAGTAATACTAAATCAGAGAGACACAGTCATATTGTGCTCTTTTCCTTCTAATCCATCTTTTTTCAATCATCTGTAGAAGTTCTTGTAGGTGTAGTACCTGGATCTACCACGATCCACTGATCTTTGTCCACCAAAAGATCTTCCATATTGAGCTTCCACAACTCAAATATTTTCCCATTAAATTTCTCAATCTCCATCTTCGAATTGCTTGCCATTTCTTTTCACCTGAAAAACAATACTGCATATCTCCGACTGTAACAAGGCTTATCACAGTCCCAAGCCAAACACTTGACCACAAAGGCGTCCCCTTGAAGCCAATAAAGCTCTGATACCAAATGTAAGTTCTAACCTTTTACAATGTCTACTGTAGATAGATATTCAGAAAAGAATAGAAAAGATACAATGGAAAATACAAACATTACACAAAGATTTTTCCCCTAGAAACCCAAATCGAGAAAACCAACATAGATTATATTCATTCATTGTGTTACATTGTTTACAATACAATATACATATAGGATCCAACAACACCCAAAAGCCTAACCCAATGACCTGGATTAGTCCAAAACCCTAATTTCTTAACCGAAAATAGAAAACCATCGACAAAAAACCATGTGCCAAAAAAACCACCTAAATACATGAGATGTTTCCCGAGGTAGGTGTCATGTTTCCCGAGGAAGAAATTTTATTTCCGAGGGCACTACCCCCGGACCCCCCTGCGTTCCCGACACATATGCTTAAACACTAAAACTCATGTGAAGAATATAACACATACCCAACATTCTCCCACTTGTTGTTTTCTTTACATACAGGGGTTTATAGGGTTGCATAGTCAAAAATCTAGGGCAACAATGCCCATGGATCTTTCTACAATAATATAGTCCTAGGTATAGTCTATGGAAAATTATGCTATGGATCCCCCCAATATACTATATAGCCAAAAGTCAATTGTGAGGGAAGTCCTGTTATCTATTGAGTCCACTTGTCCCACTAGTTCAGGAGTCCAGTTCTTTGGTGTAGTTGGTCTGTGTCTACCAATCTTTTCCGCAAATCCTTCTAGCCATTTTGCTAGAAGGTTTTTGAATTCGTCGAAAAAAATCTCATGCAATTTTGTGTACACATACCTTTGCATCCATTATTTGTTCTTAAGCTGAGGATTTTTATTTTCCTTATGGGAAAATTATTTTTCCTTTTGTTCCATCCATTCAGTTATCTCCTTCCTCATTGGTATCCAAAAAATTCCCTCACTTCTAGATTCCGGGTACTGGCAACATAACCATTTGTTGGCACATGTACAAGTAGGTTCAATACCCTGGGTTCAAGTTACTAAGTCCAACAAAACCCTACAAGCACCATCCCTCTCAACATCACCTACATGTAGGCGAAGTCTCATCGAGGTATCTTTATGGGAGATACAAGAACCAAGATTCTGCAGTGGTGAGGGAAAGATTGGAAACCCTGTAATGTCCCCGGGCCGTCATCCCACTCGTCGGGCAAACACTACTGTGTAGAACAACATCATTCTCATACTTAATTAATAACATGCATTTAAATCAAATTAAACATATTTAACTCAGAATAAGCACAATATTACTGCTAACATAAATAATCCCAGGCATTAACAATAATTCATATGCACAACAGAATACATGATACATATAAGCATCACAGGCATGCAAAACATAATATTAAGCATAAGTTGATACTTATCTTTAAAATCGTGGAAATTCCACCAACTATGTGCAGGCCTTCCATGAACCTCCCATCCATAGACAACGTTGTTCATCACGCTCAACAGTGGGTCACCCCCGAGCTGGTACTAAACTCCACCCAAGGTAAGGAATCCTAGTCTAGGATGAGGTTTCAGGGAAAACTTCATAGAATAACCAGAAGGATTCTTAATAGGATGCCTTCTTACACCCACTACTCATGGACTCCCATTCCCCACATGCCTATTCTGCCTGGGAGTATACACCTTCATAAGCACAGTCCATCAGTGCTTCACCTCCCTCTCTGGGTCTCGACAACAGGCTGGATTAGGAAGTCTTAGAGCTTCGTAGCTGGTGCTGGAATATCTCTGGAAGAATACCACTTCCCAGTAGACTCCTTCACCTAGAAATAGCTTCTCAGAGGCCTGACAGACTGCCTCTTCAACTAAGGGCCTTAAAACCCGGTTCTTTAGCCCCTTCCGACTTAATTCCCGCATGGTGAGGATAACCACAACACAAACCCACTCAAGAAAATAGAAAACAACAACCTACAGACAAATTGGGTACAGATTCAGCTCTGCAATGGCGAATAGACTGGGTTCTTGAACTCACAAGTCGACTTTCCCTTCCTGACCAGTTCTCTCAACGATGCATAGGTATGTCAAGGGAAGATGTAGAGAAATAACATAATCAAACGGATGATGTTTTTGGTCTTTAGGAAGACTTCTCAGTTTTCTGGTTCTCAGAGCTATGTGAGGGTATCCGAAATCAGATGCAAAGGATGATGGAATGAGGAGTGACACCCTCCACGACTGACTTCTATATTTTTTAATTGCATGTGCCTGGGTCGACACATGTCATCCATGAAGTTGCATGCACTCCATCAACATGCGTTCCTCTCCAGAAACTTAGGACAAAACATATATTTCACATGGATTTTGGAATAATATTAAAATATTATTCCCAAGGACTTAAGCCCATAGGCTCGACACTTAGCCTCTCTTTCTAAACTTTGAGCCCCCAATCCCTTACCCAATTTGTGGAAGCTTAGTCCCCCATCACTCATCCATCATGGTCGGTTTGCACGTAGTGGTGTTTATATTTTTATTAATGTTCTGCATGATTACATATACAAAAGCAGGCTCCCGACCTTAACACTTAGGGTCTCCAGCCTAATAACACATAAGCCCACCATCTTATATAAACTTGGCTCACCAGACTATAAAACATAATTACAATTCATAATGCAAGCTCTATACTTCATAGACATTATTTACAACAGGGCTCAGCCTTGGGGACATTACAATCCCCTCCCCTTATTTTGCACTGTCCTCGGTGCAATTTTACACTACATCTGCAAGCTTTTCAAAATTTTCAAAAAGATGTGGGTACTTTTCTCGCATAACATCTTCATGCTCCCATGTCATGTCCTCAGGATTGTACCAGGTCCACTAGACCTTTACAAGCCCTATAGCTTGATTTTGTAGCTGTTTGTTTTTCTTGTCCAATATGCACACATGATGCGCTTGCAGGACACCTTCTTGTTCCACCTGAATCACATTCCAATTGATAACATGATTAGCATATGGTATATATTTCTTAAGCAATGAAACATGAAACACATTATGTACAGTCATAGATGAAGGTAATGCAAGCATATATGTAACTGGCCCAATCCTTTCCAGGATTTCAAATGGCCCACAAAATCTGGTTGCCAACTTGGTGCAACTTCCCAGCTTCAGGGAACTCCAATTAGCTTTCACTTTCAGGAAAACATGATCACCCACTTTGAACTCTCTGTGGGTTTTGTTCTTATCAGCATAACTTTTTTTCCTGTCTTGGGTAGCTTTCAAATTCTGCTTACTTTTTATCATTTGGTCCTCCATCTCCTTGAGCAACCCTGGCCCAACTACTACTCTATCAGCTGGATTATCCCAACCCACTAGAGTATTGCACTTTCTTCCATAAAGTGCTTCAAATGGGCTCATATTCAATGATGCATGATACCCATTGTTGTAGGCGAATTCTACCAAGTGCAGGTAGTCTTCCCATCTTGATGGTTTGTCCATCACATACATTCTCAGTATGTCTTCTATTGCTCTGTTCACCCTCTCTGTCTGTCCATCAGACTCAGGATGATAAGCTGTACTAAAGTTCAAATTCATTCTGAATCCTTTGAACAATCCTTTCTAGAAATTCTAGGTGAATTTTGGGTCTATGTCAAACACAATCGTTTTAGGAATTATGTGCAATCGTGCCACTTCCTTCACGAAAATATCAGCAACATCTACTGCCTTGTGAGTAGTTTTCAATGGAATAAAATGGGCAGCTTTTGTAATCTTGTCCACCACCACCATGATCGAATCATGCATCTTGGTTGTTCTGGGCAATCCCGTAATAAAATCCATCGTTACTACTTCCCACTTCCACTTAGGAATGGGTAAAGGTTGCAACAACCCTGCTGGGTGCCTATGCTTAGCTTTAACATTCTGGCACTCCATACATCTAGTGATGTATTCAGTGATCTATCTCTTCAGACCTGGCCAAAAGTAATGACTCTTGACCGTTGCTACTATCTTCTGATATCCAGGGTGCCCTGCATAAGGCACTTTATGCATCTCCTACAAAATCATCTATTTCGAGCACTAGACATTGGGTACAAAAATTATGTTCTTGTACAACAGTATTCCATCGGTTTCCAATTTATAAATTTCCATCTTCTGTGGCATCTTACCTTGTTGTAGCTTGGCTACCAATTCTCTATACTGCAGATCTACATTTGCAGCCTCTAGAATTCTTCTTTTAATATCAGTCCGATAGATGCTAATGGTTGTAGCATGTAATTCATGCACCCTCCTGCTGAGTGCATCAACTAATTTATTCTCCTTTCCTTTGATATGCTTGATCTCAAAGTCGTACTCACACAGAAATTCCAGCCACCTACTTTGTCTAGATTTTAAGGTTGGCTAATCAAACAAATATTTTAGACCGTTATGTTATGTTATGAGTTCAAACCTCCTTCCCATGAGGTAATGCCTCCATTTCCTTAGAGCGTGAACGATTGCTGCCAACTCCAAATCGTGAGTGGCATAATTCTTTTCATCCTCTTTCAGCTTCCTGGACTCATAACAAATTACAAATCGATTATGGCTGAGAACTCCTCCCAACCCTTCTTTACACGCATTTGTGCACACCATGAAATCCACATTTGGATCTGCAATCCTCAAGATTGGAGCGTTGATCAACAACTGGTTCAATCGTTGGAAACTTTTCTCACACTCTTCAGTCCATTGAAACTTTTTCTCCTTCCTTTGCAAGGAGGTGATAGGGTGAGCTATCTTTGAGAACCCTGTGATAAACCTTCTATAATAGCCCGCTAGACCCATAAAGGATCTAACTTCTTCCACATTCCTTGGCACTAACCATTCTTTGATGGCCTCAACCTTCTCAGGATCCACGATGATCCCTTCTTCTGAAATAATGTGCCCCAAGTAATGGATCTACCTTTGATAAAATGAGCCTTTGCTCAACTTGGCATATAGCTGGTGTTCTCTCAACACTCACAACACCATCCTTAGGTGTTGTTCATGCTCTTCCTATGACTTGGAATACACCAAAATGTCATCCAGGAAGACTATGACAAACATGTCTAGATAGTCCCTGAATACACCATTCATCAAGCACACAAAGACAACATGTGCGTTCGACAGCCCAAATGGTACCATTATGAAATCGTAATGACCATAGGTTGTTCTAAAGGCAGTCTTACTGATGTCTTCATCCTTTATTCTTACCTGGTGATATCCCGATCTGAGATCTATCTTCGAAAATATTTTCTCATATTTCAACTGATCGAAAAGATCACCAATCCTCGGCAGAGGATACTTGTTCTTGATAGTTACTTTGTTCAACTGTCTGAAATCAACGCACAACCTCAATGTCCCATCCTTCTTATTCATGAACAAGATTGGGGCACCCCAAGGTGACACGCTTGGGCGAATGTACCCCTTCTTTAGAAGTTCTTCAAGCTGCAATTGCAACTCTTTAAGCTCTGGCGCACTCATTCTATAAGAAGCTTTCGACACTGGAGCTGCTCCAGGCATCAAATTTATAGAGAAATTGATATCTCTTTGGAAGTAGTCTGGATATCTCCTGAAATATGTCTTCAAACTCTATTAGTACCGCATGGTCTCCAATATCTGAGACTTCATCTCTAGATGTTTCCTCCACACGGGCTGCAAACAATTGATAGCCTTTCATGTAGCACTTTTTCAACTGCATTGCTGAGGTTTCTTTAACAACCATAGCTCTGGGAATTCCTTGGACTGTTTTTTGATTCCCCTCCTCATCCAGGCATGTAAATTCCTTGTTACGACAGTCCAGGAGGGCATGGTGCGGGTCCAACCATTCCATCCCAATTAAATAGTCATAAGAGCCTAAAGGTAGAATATTCAATTCAACCTTCATTCTCAATCCCTTCATGTCCATCGGATAGGACTTAACCAACTCAGTGACTTTCCTCTTGGTTCCTGTAGCCAACTGCAATAACCAAAACTTTTCATGTTTGCTTCTTGATAAACGCAAACTTTCCACCACCCTAGGATCTACATAACTATGGCTAGCCCCTGAATCAATTAAAATAATAAATGGTTGGTTGTTAATCATACCTTCCACTTCAATCATGTGCGACTGAAATTCATCTTGCTTGTTGTCCAAGGTTGCATATATCCTTGGCATTCTAGTGCCCATGTCCTCTACTGTTTTAGCTTGTTGAACATTATGGACAGCTCTTGCTTTGCCATTTTTATGGGGACAATCTATGTACTTGTGGTTCTCTTTACAGCCCCAACACTGAATGTGCGTCTATTTCGTCCTTTGTTCCCCCACTTCAGCCATTCTCGGCTCTCTAAATGATGGATGTCCTTGAGGACTATTTCTGAAAAAGGGAGGTTGTTTTCCTTTTGCCTCTGTTCTTTCTTAAACTTCTTATGGTCATCCCAAGCCTTCCAGAAGGTAGGCTTTTCTCTTTGCTTCTCATATAAGCATTTCGCTCTTCTTATTGTTTCTTCCATAGTATTAGGATCATCATACTGAATCTTGTCACCAATGGGAGGTGGCAGTCCACTCAGATACCTCTGAATTTTGACAGCCTCATCTTTGATGAATGGAACATACTTCATTAATTCCAAAAACCTTCGTTCATATTCATCAATGGTCATGCTGCCCAACTTGAGTTCGAAGAACTCCTTCATCTTTCTGTCATAGTATCTTTTAGTTAGGTATCTCCTCTCAAAATACCTCTTGAATTCCTTCCCTGTGATATCTTTCTCTCTAACATGTTGCACTTGCAAAAGTTGATCCCACCACATGGATGCTTTTCCTTTTAGTTGATACATCGCAATTCTTCCTTCTGCATGAGAGGAATAATTTTGTAGTTGGAAATATTTCCTCATGCCAAGAAACCATGTTTCGACATCTTCCTCCTTCTTATGTTCTCCATCAAACATAGGAGGCTTAATCTTGTTCATATTCCCTTTCAATTCATCCACTCCATATCTTTGGTGTTTTCTGGTAGGGGATGGGCTTGAACTACTGTGTGCTTCCTTATCGAAATGCTTTGGGGAGTGACGATGATGTCTGCTACCACTCCTCGATCTTCTTTTTCTCTCAGGGGTACTGCGACTCCCTGTTTTGCTTGTGTCACTCTCCTTTTCCAATTTCCTTTCTATTATTTCTAGGTTCTTCAACATCTTTAAGTTGAATTAACCCTACCAATCCCTGACCCTCATGATATTTTGGCTATCGGATCGACGAGCCTGGGCATATTTCTGCAATCTTTCAATGATTTTCATCACATTCCCTTCCTTATCCAATTCTCTTTTGTGCCCATAGGAGTTCGATCCTTCGACTCCCAAGTTGACATCCCTTACTTCTCTTTCGTTCTCTGAATTGGAGGCAATCCGTACCTCTTCCATTTCTATACTCGGTGTCGATTCATGGCTGTCCTAACACTCGTTGAACTCTACACACACAACGTGCAGTCAACCAAAGTTTGTCAGACCTTAAACCCTTAATAAAACTACAACATTCATAAACCAATGTGAATAAGAAAACATTTCGATTCCATGAATTTTCTGAGCTCTGTTTGGCTCTGCAATTTCCAGTGATAACCTCCATTTTCTTAGTCCCCAACCCATGTCTCCATGGGCCGTGATCAAATGCTAAACTGCTAGGTGCTACAAGGTTCTCCAAATGAAACTTCGGGTTTGGGGATTTCGGGGCTTCGGGGTTTCGGGTTTTGGGGTTTTTGTCCCGGAGGTTCTTGCACTTGCCTCCCTCTCCAACTCCTGACTCCTAAACTTCCAACCTATCTCCCCCTGGGCCCACAATTGTTTCCAACCAAGGTGTCATGGGGACCCACTACTTTTAATTTTCATTTCGGAGTTTCAAGCATCAGGAGTTCATGCATCTACACATCTCGAACTTTCGTTTGCCAAAATTTTGAAATTACGCTCTATTCATCTACTTGATCCAACAGTCAAGTTCCTCTCCTACGATCTACAGTGTATATCGTTTCAGGATTTCGGGGTTTTGGGTTTTCAGTAACTGGGAGTTTACGATGCAACAACTCCAAATCTCTTGTCACTTCAATCCCTAGATTCCGATATGGAAATTCATGTATGAGATCAATGGTTGTGAGCCTCCCCTGATTCGACGATCTAGATCTCTCCTATGCTTACACCTATCAAAGCTCTTCAGCCTTAAATTCCTCACTAGTTGGCTGGATTTGACGGCTCATGGGATTTCGACACTTCTTCCTTGAAGCGCTCCACTGTCCGATTCTACCCTTGTTAATCTCTTTCGCGATTCGAGACTTGGAGTGACCAAGAATTTGGCCTGCGCTCCAAGTTCACGATCCTTGAATTTATGAAATGATCCAATGGTTCAAACCAACCATGATCAACGACCCACGTTTACTCTGGATCCTAGGGTGGTGAGTTTCTCCATCCACTAACCACCTTGCAAATTTTGGCCATCTTACGGCCATCGCGATTTCGCGAGTTCTCCACAAAGAATTCTGACCATCCAACTCTGCTTCTCAAGGACTTCTAGCCAATGACTTGGTACCCTCCTTCTGAACCTTCATCTACTTGATCCAACACTTATGGTGTGGATTTCTCTCTCTCCCTGTGGCCATATACCACACTGGTTGTAGTTTTATAATACCACTACACCTCCTGAGCTTTATAACATGGTCAAGTAGTCTGTTGACACTCAGAAACATTCTGAGGTTCAAAATTAGTCCTCTAGACACAATTTCTTCTCAAAACCTCGGTCCAAAGACCACTTATCCGGCCAATCCAGGCTCAACATTGAAACTAGGCTCTGATACGATACTGTAACATCCCCGGGCCGTCATCCCACTGGCCAGGCAAATGCTACTGTGCAAAAAAACATCATTCCCATACATAATTAATAACATGCATTTAAATCAAATTAAACACATTTAACTCAGAGTAAGCACAAGATTACTGCTAACATAAATAATCCCAGGCATTAACAATAATTCATATGCATAATAGAATACATGATACATATAAGCATCACAGGCATGCAAAACATAATATTAAGAATAAGTTGATACGTATCTTTGAAACCGTGGTAATTCCACCAACTACGTTCAGGCCATCCACGAACCTCCCATCCTTAAACCATGCTTCTCATCATGCTCAGCAGTGGACCACCCCCAAGCTAGGACTAAGCTCCACCCAAGGCAAGGAATCCTAGTCTAGGCTGAGGTTACAGGGGAAAATGCACAAAATAACTAGAAGGATTCTTCCCAAGATGCCTTCTTATGCCCACTACTCATGGACTCTCATTCCCCACATGCTTGTTCTTCCCGAGAGTATACAACTTTACAAGCACAGTCCATCAGTGCTTCACCTCCCTCTCTAAGTCTCGGCAACAGGTCGGATCAGGAAGTCTTAGAGATCCGTAGTTGGTGTTGGACTCTCTCTGGAATAATACCACTTCCAAGAAGACTCCTTCACTTGGAAATAGCTTCCCATAGGCTTGACAGACTGCCTCTTCAACTAAGGGTCTTAAAACCCGGTTCTTCAGCCCCTTCCGATTCAATTACTGCATGGTGAGGATAACCACAACACAACCCCACTTAGAAAAATAGAAAAAAACAACCTACAGACAGATCGGGTATGGATTCAGCTCGAAAATGGTGGATAGACCGGGTTCTTAAACTCACAAGTCGACTTTCCCCTCCTGACCAGTTCTCTTAACGGTGCATAGGTATGTCAAGGGAAGACGTAGACCAATAACGAAATCAGACGAATGATGTTTTTGGTCTTCAGGAAGACGTCTCGATTTTCTGGTTCTTAGAGCTGCGCGAGGGTATCCGAAATCAGATGCAAAGGATGATGGAATGAGGAATGACCCCCTCCACGACTAATTTTTGCAGTTTTTAACTGCATGTGCCTGGGTCGACACATGTCACCCATGAAGCTGCATGCACTCCATTAGTATGCGTTCATCTCGAGGAACTTAGGACAAAACATATATTTCACATGGCTTTTGGAATAATATTAAAATATTATTCCCAAGGACTTAAGACCCTAGGCTCAACACTTAGCCTCTCTTTCCAACCTTCTAGCACCTAATCCCTTACCCAATCTATGGAAGCTTAGTCCCCCATCACTCATTGATCGTGGTTGGTCTGCACGCAGTGGTGTTTATATTTTTATTAATGTTCTGCATGATTACATATACAAAATCATGCTCCTGGCCTTAACACTTAGGCTCTCCGGCCTAATAACACATAAGCCCACCAGCTTATATAAACTTGGCTCACCAGCCTATAAAACATAATTACAATTCATAATGCAAGCTCTATACTTCATAGACATGATTTACAACAAGGCTCGACCTTGGGGACATTATAAACCCACTCTATCATATTTACAAGGTCCTCTCATGCACTAGACCCTTGTTACCTTGAACTCTTTACTTAGTTATATATGCACATATACCCATAGTTATGCTATTTAGTGGTTAAACATACATGCATGGTTACTGCGCAGTGTTATATCATCATCAACATTAAAGATAAACATACAAAAAACTTTAAATATAAACATACATTCACATTACAAATGTGGATTAACATCCAAAAGAACAGTTCTACACAGGGTTACCATAGTTCACCCCACTTTGGGCTACATCCACAAAATATCGACTTCTTTATTATATTTGAGTTTCTTGGTTGCGCTCTACACTACAATGGATTCTTAGCATACAATTCTACTCACATTTGTAGCTCCTTTACAACGTTTTTCACTCTCAAACTCTCTTTCTCTCTATCTATATCTATCTATCTTCATCATCTTAAACTCACGAGACCCTTTACATATTTATACATTATGATTAGGGAATTTTGAAACCTCATTGTGAGTTGGCTATGAATCATGTTGAACTGACGACAACTCATTATGAGCTGGATATAGCTCATGCTCGATTGGTTGTCCTGGATTTTTCACTAGTTGTTCTTTCTTGTCCCTTGTCTTACCCTCTTTCTTCTCTCTTCTTTCTTGATCTTCTTGATCTTATTTGTATTCTTCTACCTTCACCCTTCCTGTGCCTTTTCATTGTACCTTGTCTCTTCTCATTGTTCCATCCCCAAAACTGTCTGCCCAACACTTAGTGAGGTGAGGTGAGTTGTTTGTCTCTTCCCTGTTGTAAATCGAGCCGGTAGTGCTCATTGTAACTGTTTCACAATAACAAATACTTAGTTGGGTGTTACGAACCATTTGTGCCACCCAAACTATTTATTTGTTTTCATTCATTTTTGTTATGCAATTGTTCTTTTATTCATGGATGCATGCTTAAATAAGACTCATTGTTGAATTGTGTTAACAATTGTCTAAGTAAGCAAGAGTTGCACTAGAGTAGGAGTGTCACCGGTAGATCCGTGACAATATGGAAAATAATAATAACATGTAATAGATTTGTGGACTCAAACTCATAACTGAAAATGATATGAGATTGTTTTAAAATTTCTCTAACATTATGGTATATTAAGTTAGTTGTTAGAGAGTAACCTAAAACTAGCAATATGATTATTATTTCTTTAATTCTTTTCTTTCTTCTAAGAAAAAAATAAATTATATTATAAAATATGATCACCAAATTTTATGTATTAGTTTTTGGGATGCATTGATTTTGTTCTTTTGTACAATTTTTTGATGCAATTGTTATTAAAGTTAAGATAAATTAAAATTTATTAACATTCTATTTCTATTTCTATTTCTTTAATATAATTTTTATTTTCAAATAAATTACAGTAATAAATAGATGGAATATGTAATATTCCATAACTTAACTATGAGAGAAAAATGTGTGGTTATCATCATAGTCAAATCAAAATGTAAGCCTCTTTTACATCTTAAAATGATAGGGGATTAGGGTAGGGTATATACAACTATGTAGATTTTAGCAATCTTGTCCCACAAACAAGGGGTTTTATACATCAATTTGGTGTTTGGCTTGGCCCTCATATTTGGGATCTTATACAGTGTGAATGGGTCTAATGGTTAATAAAATGTGTTTCCTCCTAAGAGGTCACAAGTTCAAATTTATAGGGGATTATGTCAATTTATGTGATAAATGTTTAGTTGGAAGAAATCTATCTTTTCATAAAAGAATATTCATGTGCTTCATGGGATGTGTACTCATCATTCCTCTCCACTCAATTTTTAGGTGATTAATATGCACCCTGCACCAAAGCATTTAAAATTCTATATATTGAGATATATATATTGTTCCATCTAAAATAATATATTAAGCTCTCAACATTTAAAAACCATTGTGTAATCCAATGC
The DNA here is from genome assembly GCA_000966675.3 of Picea glauca. Taxonomy (NCBI): domain Eukaryota; kingdom Viridiplantae; phylum Streptophyta; class Pinopsida; order Pinales; family Pinaceae; genus Picea; species Picea glauca. The sequence goes on along the minus strand of JZKD02S2101537.1, from coordinate 408,661 downwards.
CAATGTCATTCCATGTTTTTTTCCATATGGTCATTATGGCAACAAACATACAAAAAGTGTCTTCTATATATTTTTGTTCTACTTTGTGGGTTTCTTCCCAATCGATGGTGTCAAAAATTGCTCGAGGTCTGCTGGGATGTTGATGTAAGAGCTACTAGAATGTCCAACCTGGAGGGATATGTCGTAGAAATGGAACTAGAGCTACCCGTAGAAATGGTATGTTGAAATTTGTTGCACATGGAGAGGAACAATATTTCTCTGGATTCTATTGTTATTATTTTTACAGGATTAAACGTTCCCCAACTCCTTTGGTATATAGTTATATACGTTGGGGTTCATATATAAAAACCCTTTATTTGCTTCACAACATACATAGACCTTCGTAGTAGGTCTGTACTAGAAACTAAAACCCTAACCATGCAGAACACGACGATCAAGATTGGTCCCACTAACAGTATTCACTTCAAAAAGATCGACATATTTCGCCTTTATGACTTTGATGTCATGTTTGGTGATAAGTTTGGTGATTAGTCGCACCTGAGGCGCAATCTAGAGGGCCAGTGCATGAGATACGTGCGATGCTAAACATATGAAATAAATGAAATAATTTAGGAATATGATTATGATGTATATACATGTTTAATTTAAAAAAAATTGTATGTAAAGTAATAAAGTGCAGTTATATATATATATATATTAAAAGAGGCTAGAGAATTAGGTTTTTTTTGGGTGTTTATTAGAGTTATGTTTAACATGAATGGATGTATAAATAAATGTGGTCATTTTCAAGTCGAAATGTCAAGTCCACGTATCCACACATAATTATATTTGATGACAATCTATTCTCTAATTGTTTTCATTGCATTATATATATATATTTTTTCAGTTTTATTGATTCATTTGAAGTTTCTTAAAAGAAAAAGAAAAAAAACTAGGTTATTGATTAAAGATGCTCATAGAATAGAAAACTCTATTGATTGTTTCATTATTGTTTTTCTTACTTGACAGGAACCCTTTACAATACATTAGTTACAACAAAGGATGTTTTCTATAGTTTATAGCTTAGTATGAGAGAGATGTTTAATTCATTTTTTATTTATATGAGATACTCTTTTTTTATACCCTTGATACTTATAAATCTACTACTTAGCATCCTCCAACACCTACAATATATTGAAATTATTTTTCACAATTTTAAAACTCTGTTTATGAATGAATATGATAGAATTAACATTAAGCATAAAAATATTGATGCACACACATAATGGTGAGATCGATTGTGTGACTCACTCCATTGTGTGACTTACTCCATATTCATTCATGAAATGAGTATTACATATATAGCATATGAAACAATACAACTTACTCTTAAATATGTGGATGAAACCACTTGAGATCTAAAGAGATAGAGAATCTCATAAACATCTACAACCAAATGTTAATTTCGACATTATTCTCCAACACTCCCCTTTAATGAAGAAATAAGTTCTCTACAACACCTAGTTGATTCCTAAATATTTCAAACTTTGGTATTAGAATAAATATAATCATTCTCCTTTGACTGCATCTTTTTCCTTATAAAATGATGTTGGATGTCAATTTGCTTTAAGGCTTTGTATTCAACTTAAGTTGATGACAAAGAAATAGTTGGTTGTTTCTTAGTGGGTGAGTTCAAGCTAATGATGGTCTCTCATGATGGGTTAGTGGCAATGCAAACCTGTAAAAAAAACAATCAACGTGGGAAATTGAATTATCTTTTCGAAATTACAACTTTTATTCATAGACATTGTGAATAACTAGGTCAAATTTGATTTTTTCTAACAATGGTATCTTATTTTTCCAATAAAATATAAGGTATATGTTTTTGTTCATGCAGGTGTTGAGTGTCTTAATGATGGAATTTCGTTCCAAAAACTTGTATACTTGTAGAGAACCCATTTTCTTGTGTTATGTATTTTTTGGAAATTTATAATATTAATTTTATATTTGTTTAAAATTATCAAAGTCAACATGTGCCTGAAATAACTATGTCTTTTGTTTGTGCAGGCTAAAAGGGTCTTAACATGATCAAATTTTATTTATTTACTTTTAGATTATAGGTATCGGTCTCCTCTAGTGCTACATATAACTCATTTGAGAAATGGTTAAGACGAGAAAAAGTTATCGCAGAAATCAGAGGGGTATGTATTATAGGATTTTGATAGATGTGAATACAAAAATAGAATAAAAATAGAAAACAATAATAATTTAAATATATATATATATATATATATATATATATATATATATATATTTGAAATATGCATATCCAACTCGATCTATATCTATAATTTCATCAACAACTGAATTGTTTAGCCTATAGAAAAATAAGGTCAAAGACAGATATATAGAGGGGTATTGACAAAAATGGAGGTTTTTATGAATTTGCAGAATGAACCACTAGGTTTGTCATCCTGAACCTAAATCTGAGCCAACCAAGTGAGCATACACCTTGTTAATCCCACCCAAAAAATTTGAATTAAAACAAGCACACATGCACTCTAGGAACATGTGCGCGGTCCTAAAAATCATTTCCTTCCTTCTCTATATTTTTCCTCCCTCTCCTACATCTACCTCCCCTCTCTATCTCACTCTCACTCTCCCTCTCTATCCCACCTATATGTATCCCTCTTTCTCCCTCACACTCTTATACATGGTAAGACGTAGACATGGAAAGATTTAGACATCACAAGGCATGGAAAGACCTAGATCTAGAACTTACCTTGACATACCTCAGACTCTCACACCCACTCCCTCTCTATCCCCCCCTCTTCCACTCTCTCTCTCTCTCTCTCTCTCTCTCTACCCCTTTGTCCCTCACTCCCCTCTCTCTTCCACCTCTATTCCACCCTTTCTCTCTCTCCTCATTGTTAGTCTTTGTATCACTTTCTCTTCCCTTATTTCTCTCTCTATTCCCCCTCTCTCTCTCCATCTATATCCACCCCTTCCTCTCATTCTCTCTCTACCCCCCTTCTATGTATCCCTCTCTTCTTCCATTCCTCTCACTATTCCTCTCTATACCCCCATCTCTTTATCCCTCTTGTCCCTCTCATACTATGTGTTATTGGATTAATCAGTAAATGCAGACATAAACTGATCTCCCTAGATACACCTAGATCTTGAACAAAACAAGACATGACATGATGTTTTCCCTAATCTCTAGTCATTGAATTTAATATCAAACAAGAGATGAGTTACATACCTTTGAATATCACTTCCTTGTATCTTTGTTGTCCTTGCTCCACTCTGGTGCTCTTGTGATATTGGATTTGCAATGAAATACAAACCAACCAAAGTGAAAGAAATAATAGTATATTCAATGAAAACTTATGCATGTAATCAAGGAATCATGCAATAAAATGAGAATGATTTTATGGAAAAGAAACATGCCACTGTATTATATTAAGTAAAAGTGGAAGATACAACCAAAAAACCTTGATGTTGCAAGGTCCCCTTTCAGTGGCCCTTTGCTACAACACACACACTTACTCCAAACTTGCATGAAGAATATCCACTATAACTTGATGAACTAAAATTAAGCCCTCAAGTATCAACTGAAGTAGAATTCATCACACAGTTCTTAGCCTATTCAACCTTCATTAATATTAATTCCTTGCTTAACCTTTTCCATTATAAATCCCTCCTTATATAGGGGAAAGAGATATGGTTAAAGAGATTAGGATGATCCCACCAAATCAGAGAAGTGAGTGGGATCCCAACCATATGGATGCCACCTCATATTCTAAAAGATCCCCTTCTAGAACCTTCGTGAAGTTCGACCTTTTATTAGTCTTCCAACATCTCCACAACCTAGTTATAGGACAACCTGTGGTGACATTGCAAACCATTTTCAGGGCAGAGGGCTGCGATCAGGCATCGTCACACCCTGGGTATAGTGCAGCCTATGATGATATTCTTTAATAGGATTTTGTAGAAGAGAAATTCAGTCACTTTTCTCATGAAGAAAGGCTCTTTTGGAAACCTGAACACATGCTATAAAAAGATCATTGGGGTGACCAAAATAATGTGTAACAGAATGCCCCCCAAAGTATGAGGCTGGAAATCGTGACAACCGAAATACTTTGTAGAATGTGTGTGTGTCGGAAACAAGGCGTGCACCAATCGAGAACCCGCAAACAATCAAGCATCTGTGCAATATCATACCATTTATGAGGCGTGAATTCCCATGCTTAGAATACAAGTGATTTAAATCATAAATGTCAATCATGGATACCAATCATACACTGTGGATCCATGTCATCAAGATTCTGCATAGCCACCAGGAATACACTGTGGATCGATGCTCTAGAAAACTCAAATTCAGACATATCCATGAGACATACAAAGTGGATCTATGTGTCAATACAAATCATAAATAATCCATCGCAACCTTGGCCAAAATGATTAGATTCAGGATCTTCAATCCCGTCGTCCGTAAGTACGAATCTAGCCATGCGATTACAGGTGCTGAAGTCCAACATGGTAGAAACCACTTGATTATCGGCCATTGATGAAAACCGTTAACAAGTGCGAGGGAAATCACCATTGATGTCAATGATTCCCAAGGTACCTTTGTACAATCCAACGAACATGAATAAATGAGTTGAAGTCGAACACTCGATGGAATCTCTCGATCAGGGGTCGATGATGTAAACCCACTGTCGAAAGAGAAGAAACCTACCATTGAGGCATGTAGGCTCTAAGGTAATAAATGATTTCTATGTATTTTTCCCAGATAATGAGTTGAAGTAGACAAGAACAGACTCGCCACAGGAGGGCCTTGATATATCCCCCATCAATGACCCAAAATAAGTAACAGATTTGAGATAGATCAAAGTACGAAAATGATTTGAAACTGACACAGGGAAGGTCAACATGGTAGGAATTTACAACTGCAGATGGCCTGCTCGATAGAGGGCTTGTTTAGAGTTGGACTTATATTGAAAATATGAATGAGATGACAATGGTATTGGCATAATTAACTCAAGGATGACCAAATATATGAACTTATAGAAGGCAAAGCGAGAGACAAATGGATTTCCCAACCTGGATAAAATGATGAAGGGGGTGTCATGTTCAAGAGAGACTATTACTGCAACCAACATAAATATAAAGACACATTTATTTCTCAAATTTCTCCCCACCATTTCTGCCAAGTACCTCTTTATTTTTACGCAAGCTTGAGGAGGATAACATATTCTTGTTGATGTAAGCTCATCCTTCGAATGAGTCCCTCGGAGTATTTTTAGCAAACCCTAAGAAGGAGAGGTTTGGTCCCATATGGGTCTTTCGATGTTTGTTTAAGGAGTCCAAAGAGAGAAAACTCATGGGTTTTTCATGTTTAGAGAGTCTGAAAAACACTTAAAGAAAACTCCACAAGGTCCTTTTTAATAAATTAATCTGCAGAGATCGAAAAAGTGATAGTCTACCGCTCGCTAGATGTTTTCTTCAAATACTTTTACGAGTGTGAAAATAATAAGATCGCTCGACAATATTTTCATGTCTAGAGAGTCTGCAAAGATATTAAAGGTAACTCTAGGTGGTTCCTTTTTCGTGTACCGTTTATGAGTCCGAAAAAGTGATAAAATTCTACTCGGTTCCATTCTCACTGATTTACAAGCATGCGAATGAACAATGATTGAGCTCGAGGTTTTTCCTGAAAATCCCAAAAAGTATCTGTACATGCGACAAATAAAAAAGCAAACCAAGAAACATATTTGTATTCCATCGTTCGCACTCCTAGATTTCTCACCTGTGAAAAATTAAACACTTGTAATTCCATTAGGACTTTAGGGTTTGGGTGAAACAAATAAAATAATATAAAATATAAATGGAAAAGTGAAAAAGTTAATAAATATGGGTAAAAAATTATGTTTACCATTCCATTGTTATGCCACCCAAAACTTGTTACAAAACCCCCATTTTACCTCAAACTTCCATTGCGGATTGCGGGAGGTACGATCAATCATTTGATGAACGGTCTCTGTTGAATAGGTAATCTTCTTGTCCTCTTCACTTTCCATGGATTAAATTTTGATTTCATTGGTTAAAAGTAGGTTTTTGGGTTGGATTTATGAGGGTATTTGCACACGAAGGTCGTCGCGGGAACCTTATATTGTGCCCTGTGATGATCTAGGGTCACCTCAAGCGGCCCTATGGCTGACCTGCGGCCATCCCTCACTGTGTGTATGCCTTCGCCCATGGCGTGTGTAGCTCAAAAAATTCTTAAGATGTGTTTAACCAATAAAAATCTTCAGGGAGGAAAAATAAGATGCTAACCTTTCCTTGTGGTTTCAATGCAGGTTTTTGATGGTCAGGATGTTGGAATGGAGGGGGAGAGAGTATAAGGACGATGATTACTTCGTCGGGAATGACCTAGGAATAGTTAATGCTCTTTGGCAGTGTGGGCTACTAAATTTATTCAAGATCCAGGGCATGAGGGCCCAATTGAGGTTGCTCAAATATTTAGTCCACATGTGCGATGTGGACCAGCAGGTATTCTGTGTGGGGTCCACATACTCAGTCTAGATATCGAGGATATATGTTTTTTGATGGGGTTGTCTCACTGTGGGTCCTGTGTAACATTGATAGGAAGCAGGTGTGGTGGATTGCCGATGAATGAGTACATTTGAAAATATTGTGTACCAGAGGATGAGAGACGTAGAGACAAGGTCACTATTAGGGATGTCTGGGACTTACTCTTAAAGACCATCATTTTCACCATCTCATGTATGGCGGGGAGTGCATCTCCTGATATGTCTCTTCAGATCTAATTCTAGTATGCAGTGGAGTGCATGGAACCTGATGTCTTTAACTAGTGTGACGAGGTCCTCAGGAGCACGAAGAAACAATTGACCAAGTGTAGGAAAGGTGAACTGAAACAATTCGGATACGAGTCGATTTTGGTGTCCTTCTTCTTGGAGAGGGTTCCACACTTGTGCCTACAGGAATAGTGGTGCATATCGACCCCACAAGATCCAAGAATGGAGAGGTGGTGTGACCTCATGGATCGGCACGTGACTGGTCCGATCATCAAATATATTGACGTGTTTTTCGATTGGTTAAGGCCCCAAATGTTGATGGTAGATGAATATGCATATGTCGGTTTGGAATTTAGAGGTGATCGAGACTTGGCTCTTTCTGAAGGTTCTCAATGGGGGAACTTAGGTAAGAAGCACATTTTGTTTTTATAATGTTTTTGTAATTTTAAATATGAAATGTTTTTAGGTTCTTAATCCGATGACTAATCAAAAAGCTCCTTGACAATGTAGACGTGGGACCTCACTGACCTCCAGATTCATCCCCCATCCAGAGGTGAGGGGAGAGAGTCGAGGTATAAGTATTAGCCGCTGTTGACTACGAGGCTATAGAGAAAAACCTGAAGGGGTTTACGGCAGATGTCCCAAATATCTCTATCGATGAGATCCTGAGACATTACCAGTGCCACACAGTGGGTGTATCTAGTTCTATTATTCGTCAGCTATGTAGAGTAGCACGGGAAGTCATGTGTTATTGTGAGAAACATCCTTGATGATATATTTGTATATGAAGCCATGTGATTCACATTTTTGACATTTTGGTCTTCGGACAAAAAAATGTTTTGTAAAACTTTTATCGTTATATATACATGAGGATTCTTGTTGGCACGGGGAAGTCTCAGGGTTTAATGCTTCAAAAACGCACCAACAAAACCCTAACTACCAACCTTTTCGGAAACACCTGCAAAGCAGATGAAGTCTTACCCGAGGTAGAGGCAGGGGTGGTTGCAGGACTCAAGTGTCTACAACCTAGTTGGGACACAGATCTGTGATCACAGTACTTAACATATTACTTTAGAATTTAACATTCATTAGTATTTAACCCTTATTCACATCATAGGTTGAAACCCTAATTACAGAGCAATACATTATTCAACTAGATCTAACACATCCAAGCACTTAGCACATAGAAATAGATCAGTTTTGTCATCCATTCACATCACTAAGAACTAAGATACTATATCATATGCATCCAACATATAGATTACATCACTAAGAATAAATCACAACAATCACATAACAACCATAAAGCACAAAGAAACCATAACACAGGATATACGTGGTTCACCCTAGTGTGGGGCTACGTCCACCAAATCTTCTTCTTCTTTATTGTCTTAAGTCAATATTCTTACATGCACGGAGACACAAAAACCACTCTGCATAAGACAGGAGATATGTGTGCACCTCGCCAGATCCTCCTTCCCCGAGCTGGATTCAAGCACAAATCCTTCTTACACAATCTGCACATGAGCTTCTTACAATCACTTGCACTTAGCTCTGCAAGTATAAACACACAGTATGCACAAAGCCTCTATATATACACTAAGCCAATTCTACTAGGTCTAGTAACTACTTATTACAATCACTTGCACTTATCTCTACAAGTTCTCAACACAATCTTTCACTTAGCCAACTAGTCATGCACTGAGCCAATCATTAACTAGTTACTTCTTACATCGCCTAGCCTTCTATTTATATATTACAAAAAGGGGCCTAAACATGGGTAAACCCATGGGCTGACATCCCATACCCATTACATAAACCCTAAACCCCAAAATCCATGAAAAGGGGGCGATATACCACGATCTCCTCTTCTCCTTGCGCTCCGCCTTCGACTAGCCTGTCGAAGTCCCAAAAATGGTCAAACATGACCAAGGTTCTCCAAAAATTGGTCAAGGGCCAACATGCCCCCAACACTCACCTGTGACTCATCCTGATTCACTCTAATCTGGGTATCTCTACCTCAAATGCATCGAGCTTGGCTCGAGCTGTTTCGCCAGAGCTTCCTTCTCAATGAACTCCTAAATAACTTTCTCAGTCATAGGTACTTCCAAATGTTGTTCCACCGTGGTGACCACTTGTTCTAGCTATGCACCTTGTCCTTCAATATCCTCAAAAAGTGTGCAATCTTGATCCTGTACTAGCTGAAGCTTCTGAGCCACTTGCATGACTTTATTCTAGATGGCATGGACCTGATGATGAACCATGCACTATTCATGGGACCGTTTCATCCTTTCAATTGCTGATAGAGGCTTCAAATGCACTTGCACTGATTCTTCTTGCTTCTTTGCCTCCTAGAGCTGTGACTCCAGTGTCCCTAGTTCAGGTTCCTTTGCAAGGTGCTCGTAAGTCTGCGCACTTCGACTACTGAGTTGTTTGCATTCTAGGGTCAATGCCTTAATTCTCTGAACTGTGCTCCAGGAATTTTCTTCTATTTGGTCTCGTACTTCCTGCGGAGTGCTTGGAACTACTTGTAACTCCAATTCTGCTACTCTTTGTTGGAGCTGTTGAATGGCTTCAAGAAGAATCCCCACTTGATTCTCCACTAGGACTTCTTCCATCTATTCTAAGCCCTTCATAGAGAGAAGTTATTTAGTGACTACTTATTTAACTCCAATGTTCTCTGTGAGCAACTGTTCTTTCTCCTTATGGATCTGCGTTCTATCCTCTGTGAACTTTTCCTGGAAATCATCTTTTTCTTGCTGCACAACCTGGCATTGCTCTAGGGTTTCCTCTTTTTCTTGATGTAATTCCTATGTGGTCTGTTCTTTTTCTTCCTGAACATGGCGAAGGCAAGCTTCGGTTGCATCTGCTAGTTTGTGCAGATGGGCAGGCTCGTCTCCCAAATTGATCCCTTCAAATGAAGATGGCACAGTAGACATTGCACGGTTGGAGTAGAGGGCTTGTTGTACCCCTTTCATCTCTTCTTCAATCCTATCATACATGGTTTATTTTTTGGCTTCATTCCACTGTAAAATATCTTCTAATGTATCTGATACGACGACGATGGTGAGGTTGATGTCATCTACTGTGAGCATGGTATGTAACTTGGGATTACTATATTTGGACTTCTTCCGCGATGAAGGTTTCTTGGGGAGAACCTTTCTTTTCTTGGATGTCTCAACCTCCTCAAGGGGATCCCTAGGTGGTGTTACTTCACCCCGCCTATGCTTTTCTTCTTCCCCTTTGTCTTATTCCTTGTCTACTTTGTCACCTCCTCCTCCTCCAGGTGAATCTGAAGCAGTCTCTTCTGATGCGTTGTCCAGTTCTTGTACCTCTTCCTTTTTCTTCCTTCTGCTACTATTGGGTGCATCATATTCTTCGTAAGTGACTACAGGGCTTCCGATGAGGTTGGGGTCGGGCAGTTCTACCTGGTCCATTGGTATGAGGAACTCTGGAGGCCATTTCTTAGTTATTTATTCCATTTTCACCTCTGTGATCTTATAGTAGGATTGGATCTCTTCTTTATTTTTGTCTGCGCACCTGGTGATATAAATAAAATGTTTATCTGCGCAGAACTTCACAAGGGGCCCGAACCTGTGTAGGGTGTTCAACTTCATGTGAGGGAAAGACTTAATATCCCTCTTCAACTACAGGTAATAGGTGTGGAACACCATGTTTGACTGTCATTTCTTAGCCATGTATCTCGAATACCAGAGCGTAGTGAACTTTGCATCTAAGGATTCAGATGGCTCAATTTCAAGGAAGGTCGCACCTTCCAGCATCTTCCAAGCAATGAAGGTGATGAGGATAAACAATCAATTGAAATGAAACTCATGGACCTGATCCTGAGCTTCATGGTAGTCTTGTTCTAATTGGTTGATGAGGTAGCTCGCTCAGTTCATTTGTATCCCTTCAATGCATTTTCCCGCGAGGTCGACAACGAGCCCTGTGACTTGTGTGGGTTTGTTCTTCCTTACTAGCTTACCAAAGATCAACTGACAGGCTAGGCGCACTATGCTATTCTGAATGGAGGATACCTCTTAGCCTCGCTTCCCTTTCTTGACATTGCCATCGGTATCTTTGATTCTCTATGCCAGGGCACGATCTGCAGCCTTCCCTGGATAAAAGTCTTATGGGTCTGGTCCTTGCATGCTTAATCCGGTGATCTAATGGATCAACGTCAGATCTACGGTGATGCATCTTTCCAGCCACATATAACCACCATGGAATCATGACAACAGGAGTTTAACACACGCGTTGACCTCCCGATTCCTTCCAACATGGGGTATCTTCATTACATTAAGAATGGTGGACCTCATGATGTCCATGGTCCATGGTTGGGGGATTATCTTCCGATTCTTCTCCATTGTTTTAGTCAAATACTTGTGTGGTGCGAGCATTCCATGGTTCTTTTGATCTCCCAAGTTGAAGTCATTGATCTTCAATGTCATAATTTGTCCTAACTATAGTCCATCTGTGCGTATCCCCTTCGGGAGGCATGTAGTGATTACTGTGTAGTCTAAGTCCCTCGGGACACTGTCACGACTAATTTCACCATTTAGAGGTAGGTTGTAGTTGATAAAGATAGATGGGATGAGCTTCGTGTTCTCCAAGTCATCGTGATGTTTACTCCGCTTCTCTGTTGCCTCTCTAGAGGGTCCAGATCAACGTGCAGTCGATGGGGATACTTTCACTTCTCTAGTTGATGAATCTTGTCCCCTTGTGGACATGACCTTCTCAGTCATGAGATCTATCAAAATTTCCTCTATGGACTTTTCCATTGCACTGCGCTCACCCAACATGCACGCTAGAGGTCGGATATCTCAGGTCGGTGGACAAATACTCACAGTATCGGAATGGGTGGTGAAGTCTCAATAGGATCTCTGTGATAACAATGAATTTTTTGTGGGCTCAGATACTTTCAATTCACAGAAGTGTTCTTGGTGCAACATTCAACAGGATAAATAGGCAACAGTGTAATGGATACCTCCAACGGATACAAATGCTTCAATCAATGAAATTCCATCTATTATGGTGCGGTCCCAACGTTCCAATGGCGATCCTTCCAGCCATAAATATGTTTCTAGCCATTCTGGAGCATCGGTCTAAAGGTCACGATGCCTCCAACGGTCATATTGCTTATCCAGGGTGAAGTGCCAATCTATGTTGTTCTGCTATTTAGACGAAGTTCAAGTTCTGCGAAGTCTTCTCTGGGACTTCCTGCAATTTTTCTAACTTTGCTTTCTTCTTGCTGAGATTTCTATCTTTATTTCCTATGATTTGCATCTCTGGATGCCTCTTTCCATTTTTTTTTTTATCTTCCCTTGGCTTATTAAATTTTCATTTTTGAGGATCGTTCACAGGGTTCGAGAGTAACACTTCTTTCTTACTGGAATAGGTTCTCTACTCTCTTACATATCCAGGTCTTTCAAAACTACCTGACTTCTTTCAACTTGTCCTCTTGTTCTTCTATTAAGTTCTCTATTCTCCTAGCCATGAAATCCCTTAGTTCTTTCCTTTTTTGTTCCAAAGCTTCCTCTTTTTCTTTCCTACAGATCTAATCTTTCTTAATCCATGTTTTTTCTAGCAAAATATCAAATGGGGCATTGTTCTCAACAAACTTAATAAGCTCGAATTCTTCCTCTGTTGAAGTTCCATGAGCACTCATAGATATTTGGGTAAGTCTTCCACATAAGGTTATCAACTTTCCTTTAAACAATCCTATTCCTCCCAATGAAGGAACCATAGCAGGATTTCCTAAAATTTCTTAGGTTCTTTCTGTCATAGTATTCACCTGTGTTTCCTCATCTGGAACACAGTCTATGTCGAAGTCTCTTATTTGTGTTTCTATGCGCTCCTTCTCTTTGAAGCCCTCTAATAAACTAATGTACTTTTTATTATTCAAGGTTTTTTTCATCTGCAATAACATAGTCTCTGATTCTTTCTAGGGTTCTAGCATATTCTTAGTCTCTTGACCTTTCTCATGGTTTTCTTGTCTCATATTCATATTTTCAACTTTAGCAATCATTCTAGGGCAATCCAAAACTTTATGGTCCATAGCTTTACAACAAAGACAACTAGGACATCTACTAGGGAATTCCTTAGCAATATGGCCTGGTCTTCTGCAACCGTAACAAAGAGTTAGTCCTCTCTTTCTTTTAAATGATCCCCAACCTTTCCTGTACTGTGCACTGGGATCATAGTAGCTAACTTGAAAAAAATTCTTTCTAGGATCCTGCATCCATTTATTAGTCCAAACATTCTTTCTATGCATAGGAATGAAATATCTTTCACTATTTCTATGAGATATACTCATATCAAATCTTCTTTCTTCTAGTTGCACCCTAGTTTTCAGACTAGGACAAAATCTATCAAGCATTCCTAGATTCATTCTTTCGAAACAAAAAATTTCACTTATCTTACCTTTCTTCGAGCACAAAGATTTTAAGATCCTACCTCTTTTATTTAGATCTGATTCCTTTCTTAGCAAATACCTTCACAAACAAGTAGAATATTGTGCACTATAGCAATATATCTATGCACAAATCTTTCTTTTTTTCTTCAGATCCAAGCAATCATAGTTTCAGGTCTCGGAAATAGAACCATTTTTTGGCACAGGGAAGACCTAGGGTTCAATTCTTCAACAACGCACCAATAGAAACCTAATTACTGACCCTTTTGAAAACACCTGCGAAGTAGATGAAGTCTCATCCGAGGTAGAGGCAGTGGTGGTTGCAGGACTCAAGTGTCTACAACCTAGCTAGGACATAGATCTGTGATCACAGTACTTAACAGATCACTTTAGTATTTAACCCTTATTCACATCGAAGGTTGAAACCTTAATGACAGAACAATGCAGTATTCAACTAGAGCTAACACATCCAAGCACTTATCATTTAGAAATAGATCAGTTCTGGCATTCATTCGTGTCACTAAGAACCAAGCTACTATATTAGATGCATCCAACATATAGATTACAACACTAAGCATAAATCACAATAATCACATAACAACCATAAAGAACAAAGCTACCACAACACAGGATGTATGTGGTTCACCCCAGTGTGGGGCGACATCCACCAAATCTTCTTCTTCTTTATTTTCCTCTGTCAATCTTCTTACATGCATGGAGCCAAAAAACCTACTCCGCATAGGACAAGAGATCTGCGTGCACCTCGCCAGATCCTCCTTCCTTGAGTTGGATTCAAGCACAAAGCCTTCTTACAAAGTTTGCACATGAGCTTCTTACAATCACTTTCACTTAGCTCTGCAAGTATAAACACACAATATGCACAAAGCCTCTAGATCTGCACTAAGCCAATTCTACTAGGTCTAGTAACTACTTCTCATAGTGACTTGCACTTAGCTCTACAAGTTCTCAACACAATCTTGCACTTAGCCAACTAGTCATGCACCGAGTCAATCATTAACTAGTTACTTCTTACATCACCTAGCCTTCTATTTATATATTACAAAAAGGGGCCTAAACATGGGCAAACCCATGGGCTGACATCCCATACCCATTACATAAACCCTAAACCTAAAAGTCCCTAAAAAGGGGGTGAGATACCGTGATCTTCGCTTCCCCTTGTGCTCTGCCTTCGACCAGCCTGTTGAAGTCCAAAAAATGGTCAAACATGACCAAGGTTCTCCAAAACTTGGTCAAGGGTGAACACTTCTACTGGATTACTTTCTTTATATACAAAATGCGATTGGATTTATAAGTGTCTCAAATGTCTGTCTAACACATAATTAGCTAATGCATCTGTTAAAGTATTTAGACATCTAGGAATGTGTTGATATTCAACATAATCAAAATGATGCTCCAAGAGGCGGATTTATAAATATAACCTTAACAAAGTAGAATTTAGGATAGCATATACATTACTCAATTGTAGTACTACTAACTACAAATCGAGTCGTACAACAAGATGACGGATTCCATGTGAAACAACGTCGGTCAACAATTCGATGACTGCACTGTATTCCATGATGTTGTTAGTCGTACGACCAAGGAAAACACTGTGTAGACTGATTAATTCATTCGTAGGTGTTACACCTCAAAATTACTCACTTCGATAGTGTCGCAAGTGTCATCATTACAAGTGTTGTAAGTGTCACATCTTGTTTGCAAGTGTCGCATCTTGACCACAAGTGTTATAAGTGTTGCTAACATCATACTGCCTTCTTGCCTATATTATGCCTCCAACGACATGACAGGGACACTTAGGACACCTCAAAGACTAGTTTTGAAGAGGAGTAATCAGTCTACTAGAAGTACAAGCCTTTTTTCATTGAAAGAACCACTCAAAAATGGGTTTTGGAGGGGAGAACTCCCCTATACACTATCAGGAAGCATTGGCACACCCTGGCCTTCTTTGGGGGAGCGTTATAATGCTCTGGTGCCCATTTTGGGGGAGAGATACCTTTTCTGGCCGAAATTTGGTTTGTTGAGAAGAATAAGGGAAAGATCCCCTCAATATCTAAAGGTGGTTGGGTTCGAATATGATCTCAAGGCATGATCTTAGGGAAGATCCTCAACTGAAGGAGAGAAATCCTCAACTTATCCCAAAGATATCTCAAGTGGTTGGGTCTTTCCAAGCTTATATAAAGAGGCCTTCTCATGGTGAAAGGGAAGGAAAGATGGGAGGTATGAAACTTATGATCTCATAGGAAACATATAGTACAGGAAGAGAGACATTGCAACATCATCCAAATTATGATCTTATGAGGGATATGTCATTTGAAGCATCAACATCTTGTATGTGGGTTATTTGAGCAAGGGTATGGACAAGGAGAGCTTGGTGAAGCTGCTACACTACATCCATGGTTGTAAGTAACACTTTGTTCTCATCAATATAAATTCATGCTTGGCCTATTTCTTTCAATCTTGTACTTGTTCCATATATGTTTGTCTATAGTATATGGATCTATGTTTGAGATAATCTCAGTAGATTAGGAAGTCTTTTGTACCTTTGTTTGTTTTGCAGGACCTATCAAGGACCTCAAGATCGAAGCTCAGAATGGACTTTGCAAGGACAAACATCGTTCATAAGGTACACATCTTTCTCTTTCTTTTTCATTCATTATCTTGATTAGATCCAAAAGGAAGTCAGTGTCCATGTTAAGCACTTTCTGTCTTGGTTTTAGGAGTCTAGGGACCTCGAGAGAATCCACTTGTTTGCAGGGGGATTTCTCTTCAACAGAAATTGGTGACTATACTGGGGAATAATCGAAGCTTTCAGTTTTGGTTTTCCTCACAGATCTTGTTTTAGCCTTTGTTATTTTAGACCTTATTCACCCCCTATGTTTGATTGAATGTGTTGATTGAATCCTTATTCCATCACATACACTATGAATGCCAAATTTTGACTGAGTTTTTTATTTTTTTTGGAGCATTTTTCTGGGTTTTAAGAAACCAGCGCTCCCCTACCTATGTTATCAGAGCACTGACACTCCTTGTTGGCTTTTCATAGAGTGTTATAATGCTCTGGTGCCCCTTACACTAGATTGCTACCTTTTTCTTTGCAAAAAAAATTCTAGGGTTATGTTTTCTGAAATCCAATCTCTACTTTTACCCTTGCTCATCTTCTTTGTGCTTCAGTACATCTTCCTAGTGACCTTTGACACTCTTCTTTCTGAGATATAAGCACTTTATTGTTTAGATGTTTTGACCTTCTTCCTTATTTTGAGTTTTTATTCTGTTGAGAACTTGGAATCAATCCACTACTTTCTTCTCTCTTATCTGACTGAGTGAAAATTGTGGTGAGGAATATCAGAAATCTGTGAATCATCTCATTTGGTTCTTTGAGATCATTTTTCTTAGCATCTTTCTTTGGTGTGAATTTTTTGATTTTCTTTGTTATCTTTTGTTTTCTTTTTTCTTCTTGTTTAAATCATAGCAAGAGGGTGTGTTGTTTGTGCAAAATCTATTTATGCTTGTTCGAATCTCCTTGATCTAAAAGGTTAGTTGACAAGAGAAGTTTTTCATTGAATTAATCATCATTCACATACAAACAACAAAGATACATATTAGTGATTGGTTTGCATATTAGAAGGAATTTCTAAAATGTTTTAGCATCTCATTGGTTTTGATTGAGAACAAACTGATTGAGGACATTCCATATTAGTGTTTTATAGTGAAAACAACTCTTTCTCTTTCCCTTAAATAGGCATTCATTGAAAATAAACGATTGCTTATCATCTTTTATTCATTTTGTTTTTTTGGGAATTGAGTCATCGTTCCATCAGTTTCACTTTCATACAGCCTTTGAGTAAGAACAACTATAAAATGAACGCTAATTAAAAAATTATCTAGAACATTTTTTATTTTTAGGATCTTCCACCAACATTAGACTAGGATTAGCACTTTGGATTACGCTGTGAGTACAACTCTCCAATGTTTTTAAAAAAAACATTAGCATCCTAAGCTAGGGAGAGTCAAATCCAATTGTCGTATAGGTTTTCTGGGATCCCCCTCTCACACAGGGGTTACGCACGAGGTCACATTTGGGCAAATTACATAGATTATCCCTTCATGGTTCAACTATTTGTAGTGATCGGATCATATATTGGGGGTCACTTGAAGTTATACCCACTATTATGTGTGGGAGCCTCTCAGGTTGATTTCGGACTTGTTATCCTGCCCATACGTTCGGACTGGACTATCAACTATACCCACCCAGGGGTTGACTCCGAGTTGGTGTATTTAGTTGCCATAATATTTTAGTTACTTACATGAGGTGATGGTGAAGGGAAGTCTTCGCTGTACCTGGAACAGATGGTTGTCAAACTCACTCGGTATCCTTGGAGGGTAAATCCACAATTATTGTGTGGAAGCTTGCACCAAGGTGTAAGTCCATTAAGCAGGTCGCCATCGTAACTGTTCCACCATTTCCTAGCCACTTCTCGACTTGATCATGTGACGTTGGTTTTCATCACCAACTAGTACTGTCATTGAGAGAAGGAATTTGTTTGCTTGGTGTTGATTCCTAGATTTTTAGTGAATGTTGTTTCTTTTTGTTAGTTGGCCCTAGATTTTCAGTGTGTTCTGTTATTCTCGAAAATTGAGCCTGTAGACGATAAAGGTCTTCACAGATCACGTAGGATGCAAGGGCTGCCTCCGGAAGGCTATCAACCCTTACCTCCTAACCCTATAGAAGACAACTACCATGGAGAGGTAGAAAATCAATCTGATGCTGGAAGTGTTATTGCTCATTCGTTAGATAACTCAGAAGGTTCTTTGGTTACAGTTGCGAATCCCACTCCTCACACTACATCTGTGTCGATAAACCCTCTCGAACCACTTTTTCTTCATTTAGACTCCCTTTGGAATGTTATAAACGAAGAGGTCCCATGATTATCGAAGAGAAATTTTACCGAAACATATATGGGATCCACAGAACCAACCTTTGGTGATGAGTATAGGACTCTTGTTCATCCTAGCACCGCAGTAGATACAAATCCCACACCTGCTTGTTATTTATGAAGGACTTCATCGGGACGTGATCTCTATGAGAACTTCAAATCCTTTCGACAACCCTTTCATCCTCATGACCCTCCTAGTCAAACAGGACCATCTGGTCAAACCACAAATCACCCAGTCGATTAGGTCATTAACCCTACTATTACATCAGCACAAGTCCATCCTACTATTGGACTCATCACCTCTACTCATATCCAAGCCACTTCAATCCCTACCCCCATTTTTACAAGCTTTTACTCTACAGTTCCACATGTTCCACACGATCCTGCTGGGACATCTTTTCACTCAAGAATGAAGACCCCTGCTAGTCAAACACAACTAGCTGGAGGGAAACCACCATCTAACAAACCTTTCCCTTTTGGAGGACTACCATTCTATGGTGGGCCTACCCCTCCCAGGGGACAACCCCCTTTTCATGCTCTTCCTGGAGGGAAACCTCAGTTTTCCAATCATACCCCGATCGTTAATCCACCGATGGTAGGGGGGAAACCTTCGTTTGTTGGAAACCCTTCACAATCATGGTGAGTATCTTCAGGAGGAACTTTTATTCAACCCCACGTTGGGGGGCACTCGTATCATAACCCACTAGGAGGAGTATCAAATCATGTTCCTTCTAGATCATCTTACGGACAACCTTATCTGGGCGGCATCCCAAACACCACCTGGAGTTCTATGGGACAACAACCTTATCCTCCTCATGGGTCTAATGTGTATCTGCCTCTGGGATCTACTCCTTACCATCCTCAAGGGAAACATGTTTATCCTCCTTATGGGCAATCAAATCACCTGGCCTATAATGCTTAGAACCCACCGGGTTATGAAAATGTTTCTCATCCATCATCGAATCCTACTTATCCTGGCCAGCACCAAGCATATGTAGGAGGACCTACGGGTTACAACTATCCACCTAACCTAGTTTATGGTCCTACTAGTGTTCCTATGTCACACTAATATCATCCAACAATTTATCGACAACTACCTTTCCTTGCGACTCTAGATCTCCTAGACCTATATCGGTTAATGAATAAACCTATTTTTCATTCTTTGGTTTGGCCAGTTATTCCAGCTAAACTTCCTTCTGATATTCCAAAATTTGACAAAAAATCTGGAGAAGATCCAAATAACCATGTGATGACTTTCCATTTATGGTGTTTATCAAACTCCCTCATGGATGATTCTCTATGTTTTCATCTTTTCCAACGACCACTTACGAGTTCTGTAGCAAAGTGGTATATTGAATTACCACGTGCTTCTTTTCATGATTTCAACTCCCTTTCCATGTCTTTCCTCACACACTTTCAATTACGTATTCGCTACGAGACGGGAACTGAACTTTTGACCTCCCTTCGTCAAACTAACTCCGTGCATATCTCTGACCATATTCATGAGTGGAGACGACAATGAAGCATGATCAAGGTAATCATTCCTGACATATTATTGGTGGAATGGTTTACTAAATCACTTTTACCCCCGATCACTGGCAATGTTGCTATGGGTGGCGTGGTCACCGAGGAAGAAGCCATTTCTCTGGCTCAATACTTAGATTCGGTTTATTCACAATCTGGTACTTTGTATGATATGCTTCCAAATGTTGCTCGAGCTAATACCGATCCATCTAAGCCATCATCCTCATCTCATGTAGATCATGTTATCGATTACGTCAAAACTCAATTTACTTCCCAATCGACCACACTCTCCTCTACCTCCCCCCAAACTCAGATCTCTGAGGTGATTGTAGTTCAATATGCCTCTTCACAACAATCTGGAGGTAAGAATAAAACAAAGAATAAATAAAAAAATACCAATAACAATGAATGACCAAAAAATCAAGCTCAAACACCTGCTACCGAAAATCAGCCACAACGGAAAATGAAATTCCCATGTATCATTTGTGGTGACGATCACTACACTAGAGACTGTCCACATCGCAATGAAGTGGCCAAAAGTTTCCAAGGAAATTCACAACCCGCTGTGCTTACTCAAAATTTTCGACAGTAGCAATCCATGGTTGCTCAAACCCCCTCTCCTGGGGACAGTTCTATCCATCCTCATGATGAGGCCTCGACGAGTGCACATATTTATATGTTTAATGGAATTAATTTGAACACTCGTTCTAAGACATATGACACACCAGGTAACCCTGACAAAGGAAAAGACACTAACGATACCGATACTTTACCGGATCCATCACCATCCTTCATTAGTCTCCCCTCGGTTAATCCTCCATCTGGACCACTTCAGATTGAGAAACCCACATTCGACTCTATCTTACGCCCTCCTAAGAGCACTATCCACAAAGCTACTTTTAATCCTAGTTCACATGCCACCTAGAATTACAACATTATTGAAGATTTGGCTCAAGCACCGTGTGCTATGTTTGCGTTAGAAGTTATACAACATTTCCCCAGTCAATGTTGAACACTCTTGGCCACTATTGGTGCCGTTAATCCTAAGTCATCCAACAATATCATGTTTAACCTAGACAATTATGCATCTTGACTCTCCCACCAACTTGCTTTCCAAGTTGATGTTGTTGTTCACAATCAACAAATACACTGAACTATCTTGGGTGAGGGAGCCTCTACTTGTCTCATGTCTTTGGCATGTTGGAAAGGTTTAAACTCACCTACACTTAACAAATCCCCAACGATGTTACATGCCTTCGATGGGTGAGGTTTCCATCCTCATGGGCTTTTACAGTCCCTGCCCATCCAATTGGGTGGAAAAACTATTACTATTGATGTTGAGGTGGTTGATGCTCCCCTCAATTACAACTTGTTACTTTGAAGAAGTTGGTTTTATGCTATGAATGTCATTGCCTCATCGGTCTTTTGATATGTACAATTTCATGATCAGGGTAAAATTGTCACTGTTGATCAGTTGGATTTCTGCATGACCGATGCTCACGCTCCCACTACCAACAATATTCCTTTCTTGGGAGATCATAAGATCACATATGAAATAGTTGGTGTTGGATTACTGAAAGATTCTAGCCTCATGGGTACCTTCCCTACACCACTTCCACCAAATACACATCATATTTCCACTGTCGATATGATTTCGACCACAACTTATCAATATTTGGAATCATCTGACCCTTGGATTGTACCTAGTCCATTGGAATTTGATGCACTAGGTGACACCGTACCACTTAGTTCAGTTGAAACATCATATGTTTCTATCCAATCCACTTCTCCCTCTTCGGATGAACAACATCTATTGGTACCTGACAGTCGCTCGATGCCACCACATTTAAGTTCCTTGTTGTTTGTGATCAACTACATTTCCCCAATTTTTCCTTCTATTGAATCTATTCTGGAAATGCTTCACATTGACAAGTTACCTTGGGATAATAACCATCATCGATCCTCTTTTCTTCCCCCTCATGAAGAAATTTGGGAAGATATACACTCTATCTCCCCTCTTGATGTTGATTTTCCATCATCTCCCATGATTTCAACTTCTGATGATTTGGATCTAGTAGTGGACATGGTGATCTCTTCGGTAGGGCTATTGGAGCCTGATCTCCTTACCCCTGTCACGACCCTCGACATGTGTTCCTTCCAGAGTGATGTTCTTCCATCTAGTGAAGATCTCTTGGAAGCCATGACTGAGTCTTGTCCCTTGACATGGTGTCCTTCCAGAGTGTTATTCTCTTGGAAGCCATGATCAAGGAGAAGCTACGAGCATAGTTTCTCGTCTCTGTAGCCAACTCACTAAAAAATGAAACAGAGGCTTTGAGCATAGTTTTCCTCTCTATAGCAAGCTCGTTAAAAAATGAAACAAAAATCTGGGGATCAAACCTAGAACCCTGAGCATAGTTATTTTCCTATGTCAAGCTCGTTAAAAAATGAAATAGTCACTTCTCTTGAAACTTCTTTTCATCGACCCTCCTCCTTTTTCTCATATAGTAGAGAAATTGGTGACAACCTCAAAGTTGGTGAATGAATTGAAGCTTGGAGGGCATGTCTCCAGCCTTTGATGATCATTTTGGAGTTAATCCAATAGCTTTCATGTTGGCTGTGGAGCCTGATTATCTTCCTGATTCAGAGGTCCTTGCTTTCATCCATGTTTATACTCCATGAAGTATTTACACCCCAGAAGTATGTACACTCTTCCACGCGGGGGAGTGAAGAGGGGGGGTACCCCCTCTGCGGTGTCCGGGGGGCCTATCCCCCTAGCTGGGGGGTCTGGGGGCAAGCAGACCCCCAGCGAGGGTTCGGGGGTGAAGCCCCCGAAGCAAAAAATTGCCTTGTAAAAGTATATTGTAATTTCATTGTAAATCTAGACCGTTCATTATAAGGTCGCAGATCTAACGATAGAGATTATGTTAGGGTTTTTTTCCCTAGAAGGCAA
>JZKD02S2101537.1:374794-385970 GCA_000966675.3 Picea glauca | reverse complement strand
TAGAAGGCAACCCTCTTTTATGAGGGAAATGTATTGCGGCTATGGATGATGGTGAATATTTTATTATGAGAGAGGAGACTGTGAGAGAAAGAAGAGGAAGTTACAGCGGGTTTTGTTGTAGGTTGTATCCCTTCATTTGATGGATAATAATAAAGGAAGGACCTGGCAATTTCTATGGTGGACGTAGCCCACATTGGGTGAACCACGTAAATCTATGTCTCTCTTGTATTGTGTGTCTTCTGTGTTTTGTTTCTGCATTTGTTTTATTTTATTGCTCTGCGGTCCTATTTTTATAACATTTCAAGCTAGGGGCATACCGATCTTAGTCTTTGTTCTTTCTCATGCTCATAAATACATGAAAATGAATCCAGGTAAACTTTTATCTATTTTTTGGACCCGTATGGATACATGAAAAAGGAACCCCCTAGAGTCGTCTTTAAGCTCTTTTTAGACTCTCTAAACATGAAAATATTGTTGAGTGATCTTGCTTCCTTTCACACTCGTTAAAATGTTTGAAAGGGCATCTTTTGAGTGGTATTTTATCTCTTTTTCGGCCTTGCGAGACTAACATTACAAAAAAGGAAATCAATGGAGTCGTCTTTAAGTTCTTTTTCAGACTCTCTAAATATGAAAAACCACCAAGTTTACCTTCTCTGAACTCGTTAAACATTCATACACTGAAGGGCCCATATGGGACCGAAATCTTACTTCTTCCAATTCATTAAACAAAGGAAGAGGAACTTATCGAAGGTGAGTTATATCGAGCATGTGTTACCCTCCTGGATCTTGTTAAATTAAAAAGAGGTACTCATCTATCTGGATGGGGGAAAAATTGAAGGAAGCAAGCCAAGAAGTTTTTGAGAACATTATCAATCACTCTTAGAGTTGCCCTTGAACACGACACTTTATCTTTTCATACATTTTAATCCGTTGAACCTCTGCACTAAACCAATCCTCTAAGTTTCTTCACTCCTTTGGGTCACCCGAAGAAAGTCACAGTATCCATTGCATGATTGTGTTTTGGTCCATGTCACATTTTTTCTATGGTGCCTCAGTGTTCAAGGGAAGTATCTTCCTCAAGAGTCATCCATCCCAAATATCCTATTTCAATACCCGTGTTAGTCCATTTGATCCACCAATTACGTCTATGTGTCATTTTTGTGTCGTTGACGGGGGATACATCAAGGCCCTCCTTTGACGAGTCTATTCCTGTCAACTTCAACACATTATCCAGGAACTAGACTTAGAAACCAGTTAGTACTTTGGGACCTGCATGCCTCAATGGCAGGCCTCCTCATGTTCGATAGTGGGTTAACATCATTGACCTATGATAAGATGATTCCATGGATGTTCGACTTCAGCTCATCTATTCACATTCATTGGAATGTACTAGGGTACCTTGGGAATCATTGACATCAATGGTGATCTCCCTCGCACTTGTTAACGATTCACTTCATTGACCGATAATCAAGTGGTTTCTACCATGTTCAACATCAAAACATCTATTTGCATGGTTAGGTTCGTACTACATCAGGATGGGTAAAAAGACCTTAGGTTGAGTCATCTCTCTTATATGTACTTTGCCCAGGTTGCGAAGGAATTTATTTTGAACAATAACACATATACTGTTACATAGATCCACTTTGTATTGGTCGTGGTTATGTCTTGTCATCTCATAGATCCACTGTGTATTCTTCATGGCTATGATCAGTTCAGGTCATAGGGGTATAGATCCACACTATATCCTCGGTGGCTATACCTTTTATCAATATAATTATGGATCTGCAGTGTATTTTATGGCAACCATATCTTGCAAGTATTTATCAACCAAACATAGGTATGCCTACCTTGGGTTTGAAGCATGTCATAATATTTCTTGGATGTTTTTGTGCAGCTTATATCAACTTCTCTGTTTCTATACCATTTCTTAAAAAAGTCTACAAAGTACTTTAGTCATCACGTCTTCTAACTTCATACTTTGGGGGGCAATCTGCCACACCTCAAAATTACTCACTTCGATAGTGTCACAAGTGTCATCATTATAAGTGTTGTAAGTGTCGCATATTGATCACAAGTGTTATAAGTATTGCTAACATCATACTTCCTTATTTCCTATGTCCTGCCTCCAATGACATGACATGGACACTTAGGACACCTCAAAGACTAGTTTTGAAGAGGAGGAATCAGTCTACTAGAAGTACAAGCCTTTTTCCACTGAAAGAACCACTCAAAAATGGGTTTTGGAGGGGAGTGATCCCCTATACACTGTTAGGAAGAGCTGGCGCTCCCTGGCATTCTTTGGGGGAGCATTATAATTCTCTGGTGCCCCTTATGGGGGAGCACTACCTTTTCTGGGCAAAATTTGGTTTGTTGAGAAGAATGAGGGAAAGATCCCCTCAATATCTGAAAGTGGTTGAGTTCGAATATGATCTCAAGGAATGATCTTAGGGAAGATCCTCAACTGAAGGAGAGAAATCCTCAACTTATCCCAAAGATATCTCAAGTGGTTGGGTATTTCCAAGCTTATATAAAGAGGCCTTCTCATGGTGAAAGGGAAGGAAAGATGGGAGGTATGAAACCTATGATCTCATAGGAAACATACAATATAGGAAGAGAGACATTGCAACATAATCCAATTTATTATCTCATGAGGGAGATGTCATTTGAAGCATCAACATATTATATAAATTCATGCTTGGCCTGTTTCTTTCAAACTTGTACTTGTTCCATATAAGTTTGTCTACAGTATATGGATCTATGTTTGAGCTGATCTCAGTAGAGTAGGAAGTCTTTTGTACCTTTGCTTGTTTTGCAAGACCTATCAAGGAACTCAAGATCGAAGCTCAACCTAGACTTTGCAAGGACAAACGTCGTTCATAAGGTACATATCTTTCTCTTTCTTTTTCATTCATTAGCTTGATTAGATCCAAAAGGAAGTTAGTGTCCATGTTAAGCACTTTTTGTCTTGGTCATAGGAGTCTAGGGACATCGAGAGAATCCACTTGTCTGCAGGGGGATTTCTCTTCAATAGTAGGTGCGTAGATTGCCCAAGCAGCAGATGCTAAGTTCTAAGTAATATGACTAGCACCATCGGTGAAGCCAATGTAGGTTATCGAAGACACCAAAATCTAAAAACCAAGCACAATGCAAGGTATGGGGGTCGAAACCAAAGAACGAAAAAGAACACAAAAGTATGATACAGTAAAAATACAATCACTCATGTAAAAATGACTTAAGCATAGTACTTCTTCAAGTAAAGACCATTTTTGGGTTCACTCAAAGGAATGCCATCATAATCCACTAACTCATAATCTCCCTTCTCCAACACTCATTTGACAATATAAGGGCCTCGCCACATAGCCTCGAATTTTTTGGCCCCTAGTAAATCACGATCTTGTTCATAGAGGAGAACTAGATCACCTTTAGAGAAAATACATGGCTTGACATGTTTGTCTTATTAGGATTTAACAGGTTTTTTCTGAGTTTCAGTAATTAGGGCAACATCATGACGAGTTTCATCTAATTGCATTAGGTACAATAGATGTTCTTCTTCAATAGAGGTGTTTGGGAGAAGTTCAACGGCTAGTTTCAAAGATGGCATCTCACATTCAATTGACAAGATAGCTTCGATACCATAAACTAAATAGAAAGGTGTGAACCTAGTGGCAGACTTGGCGGATGTCTGGTAGGCCCATAATCCTAAAAACAACATCATGTGCCAACTTATCTTATGGATTCCTTTCATCCGTTGAAGCATAGTAGTAAGGAATTTGTTTATCGCTTCAACTTGGTCATTGGCTTGTGGATGATACGGGTTTGAGTTTTCATGCCGAAGACCCAACTTTTAAGTAAGCTCAAACATCATGAAATTTCAAAAGTGGCTATCATGATCAATAACGATAGCTTGGGGGACACTGAACTGAGTAATGATATGACTGAATATGAACAATGTTGCAGTTTTCTTGGTGTTATTGACTGCAGGAATCACCTCAACCCGTTTAGTGAAATAATCCACAACTACGATGATGTATCCATGCCCCCTGCCCGAGTGAGGGTTACATGTCATGAAGTCAATGCCCCATTTTTTGAAGGGACCAACGAAAACTACAGGGTGTAAAGGAGCATGATGAGATCTGATCTTGTTGTTATACATTTGGAAAGCATGGCATTTTTGGATGGCAGTGATACAATATTTAAACAAAGAAGCCCATAAGTACCCTTCTCGTAGGATCTTTTGGGCAGTGGCATACCCAGACATATGACCACCACATGCTCCGGAGTGGTAGTCATTCAAATATTTTTCTCAGCCTCATCGTAGGTAAGACATCGTCGGAAAATAGAGTCAACACCACGATGATAAAGAGTGTCACCGAGAATTATGTATTAATGGGCTTGATACCATATACGATGACACTCTGTATGAGAAAGTCCGGGCCATAACATTTGAGTCTGGATATAGATGATAATATATCTGTACCAAACGTCATTAGAACTAATGAGAAAAAGGGATTCATCAGGTAAGGAATCCTTTGCCACATTTGTTTTCTTAGTTGAGCGAAGTTCACATATCAATTCGACAAAAACCAAACATTTATTAGACTTAACACATTCAAGTTCTAAGTCAAACTCCTGGAGAATCATTATCCATTTGGAGTACTTTCCCTCCAGCAATTGTCGAGTGAGGATGTGTTGCATGGGGTTGTAATCATAAATAATAGTTGTCTTGCGTAATAATATATAATGACAAAAACTTTGGACAACTTGAACAATCGCCAAGGCCAGTTTCTACACATGTAGATATTTGTCCTTGGTGGTTGTGAGATTCCGGCTCAAATAGTAAATTACATGTTCGTCATGCGAATCATCTTCTTGGATTAAAACCATGGAAATGGTAGAGTTCGAAGCAGAGAGGTAGAGGAAATAGTCTCAACTATAGTCCGGTGGGAAAAGAAGTGGTGTATGGGTTAAGGAAAGTTTCAAAGATTTGAAGGATTTGTTGGTAGTATCATCCCATACAAACTCGTAAACTTTCTTCAACAGTTGATTAAATACCTGCGTTAACGCGACGTAATTTGGAATTAATCGATGCAATTTTTTTTCCTTCCCTTGCAAACTTTGAAGCTGGTGTAGTGTGGAAGGAGGAGGTAGAGTAAGGATAGCATCAACCTTCAAGGGGTCAACCCTAATGCCATGAATTGACACAATAAAACCTATAAGTCGGCCGAAATCCACACAAGAAACACATTTGTGTGGGTTCAAATGTATACGATAGAAACAACAACGAAGGAAAATGGCTAGGAGGTGTGTCGGGTGATCTTGGTGACGCATGGAATGTGTCGATATATCATCGAGATACGGTTGTACAATGTGCTTGATATCATGAAAATCATAATACATGGCACGCTAAAAAGTCGCACCAGTGTTCTTCAAACTGAAAGGTGATTTCTAGTAGGCAAAGGTACCCCAAGGACAAATGAAAGTAGTCTTGTGTTGATCCACGGGAAAAATATTAATTTGATTATAGCTGGAGAAACCATCCATTAAAGAGAATATTTCACCCCCGGTGTAATCATCGATGATCTGGTCAATGAAGGGGGTTGGATAATTCTACTTAGGAAAAGCTTTATTGATATCCCTATAATCTACACATACACAGATCATGCCTTGTTTCTTATTTACCGGAACCAAATTGGATACCCAATCACTTAAAGCTACAGGATAGATAAATCCAGCCTTAAGAATTTTTTCAACATCAATCTTGATAGCATATAATTTACGAGGGTGGACCAGGAGAACTCTCTGTCAAATGGGTTTAGTGTCCAAGTAGGTATTAATTTCGTGCACAACAATATTGGGATCAATACCTGACATCTCTTCATAGCTCTAGGCAAAAACATCACAAACTTACTAAAAATGGCTTTATAGGTGACGACCTCATCAGCAGAACATGAGGCTCTGATGTGAACATTTTCAATGAATCCAAGTTTAATGGATATGTCAAGAGGAATGGTGGGTGAAATGTTACTCATGTTCCCTTCATATAGCACAACGTTTGTTGACTCAGGAACAAAGGAAATGACAACAACGGTTGATAGAGTCAAAATCTGTTGGTAACTCTCTATGGTGTTCTTCTCTAGGAAGAGAATGGAATGATGATGTCCATCGTCCCATGGTTTGTCTTACATAGACATGACTAGCATGATCATCTCATTGGTATGAAAGATCATGTGAAACAGATCGGGAGATGAATAACAGAGAGAGGGAATAGAAGGGGTTGTCAATTGAATGGCCTGATAAGCAGATTCAACTGGACTTAAGGGAATTTTTTCTCTGTAGAGAATATAATCACCAGGGTCAGGTACTATCCATGGGTCATGAGACGCGGGGGTTTCACGAACAGAGGTGGAAATCATGTTGATTGAGGTGACAAAAGGAGGTGGAATATCGGGTGGTGGGATTGGGATTGTACCCATCAAAGTGAATTCTTTTAGGAGACCACGCCGACATTCTCATACCAAGGAGGTGTCTTCAAGATAAAGGGTACGTTCCTAGTACGAGAATCAAAATTAAAAAATCTCAATAGTAACGATCTTTCCTTGGTGTGGGAAATGTAACATATGAACGAGAGTAGACACAACTGCATGCATGGAATCAATCCAGCTATGGACAAGTAAGAGGTTATAGTCAAGAGGCACATGAAATACCTTGACCTCGACATTGATCGATTATCCTTCCAATGTAATAGGCAATGAGGGAAGAACACCATAGGGTTTAAAACTAGAACCATTGAAGGCCTTAAGTTCATTGTGTGATTCAGTGAGGGGAGGAGAGCCAATGTCTTTCCAACAAGTAACAAAAATGATGCACGTCGAAGCTCCCTCGTCAATAATGGTTCTATAGATATTCTTGTTCTCTACAATAACTTGGATATGAAACACTAACTAAGGAGGTAGTCTTGGAATGTGATATTCCAGGTCAAATATTATCAAATTCATATCTATGGGATCAATTCCACCAATGTCCTTTAACAGTGCCTTCTATTGAAAGGGAAAAAATTGAAGGACTTCAAGAGATGACACCGCGTAGGGTGCTTGCTCAAGGTCTTCTACAATACTATAGTTTTGAGCAGCACACACATGAGGATTAAAGGAAGAATTCCGAACAACACCCTTTGGAGGAGGGCGTAGAACTGTATCGAGACACGGTCATTTGAGATGAAGAGGATTGTTGGGAGATTAAGTTGAGGGAGGTGGTTGAACCAATGAAGGTGTTAAATTGTCAACTTTCTCCTTTGAAGGAGAGTAATCTTTGGCCCGAGTTGCAATTACAACATTGTTCCTTTTAGAATCACCAGTACACATAAGGACATATGAAGTGGTGGAAGGAGAGGGTTGGTCTTGAATGACCAATTGGGCCTGCTATTGAGAAGGGAAAGGTTGTGACAAAGTGACACGTGTAGGAGGCTTCTTGGTCCCTTGAAGGAACTTAGTGACCTTAGCTCGTCTTGGACAATCTTTCATGTAGTGATCGTCACCATATATAAGTCAAGGATATCAAGATTTATACTTATCCTTATCATCAACAGGTTGTGTTTTAGTCTTTTCAGATTGTGGATTATTATTTTTATCCTTCTTATTCTTACCCTTCCCTTTTTTAGGTTTTTTTTTCCGGCAAGGGTAGATTGAAATGTATTAACCTTAGAAGTTTTGTCAGTGGAAGGAGTAGGAGTCGAAGAAATTTGAACATTAGAAGCAATATATTTGGAATTGGTGTGAGTGGAAGGCATGGATTGAGATTTAGCATGCAAAGAACCAATCACACCATCAACAACATGATAAGCCACTGGGGTTGTTGAGGTAGTAGTGGTAGAAGGGCGAGGAGTGTCAGGGATCAAGTCATAAAGAGTGTCTGTTTGCAAATAAACGAGATCTAGTTACTGAGCGTGACTAATTTCCTTCTCTTCAGTGACAACTCCACCCATGAAAATATCACGAGTGATTTCACTGATGAATGATTTGGTGAACCACTCAGCCAATAACTGATCAGGAAGGTCGATTTTGATCAAGCATATTCTATGGATCCACTCATGAATGTGATAAAAAATGTGAGTGGAAGAATATTTCTTAAAGGAACTCAAAATTTTGGTTCCTGTTTCGTAGCGAATTGGAAATTGGTAATGTGTGAGGAAATCCATGGCTAGGGTATTAAAGTCATGAAAGAATCCTCGCGGTAACTTGATGTACCACTTTGCAGCCGAACTGGTGAGAGTTCGTTGGAAGAGTCGTAGTCTAATGGAGTCGTTCATCAATGATTTGGACAAGAACCAAATATGGAATGTCATAATGTGATTGTTTGTATCTTCTCCTGGTCATCCGTCAAACTTGGGAATGTCGGATGACAATTTGGCTGCTATGATAGGCCAATGGGGAGAATGTAAGATAAAATCATTCAAGATGCTAGACAAGTCAGGTACATCCAAAGTGTCTAGAAAGGGTAACTGCCTATTCACGTGAAGATACTGGTGAATTTGGGGAGGAAGTCCCATTAGTATGCCAGTAGGACCGTAAGAAATTTGCATATAAGTAGACAGTACTGACAGATTCAGTTGGGAGGGGTTCTGGGGCATGTAGCTGAGATGGTTGGGTTGATTGACAATTTGTCCTTGGGAATGAACATTCAACTAGGATTTTGGACCCCAAGTAGGATTCAGGGAACCTAGATATGGTTGGCCAACATTGGGAGGTACAAAAGATTTTACTTGAGAATGTTTCCCCCCAAATAGTTGTGAATTTCCTTGGAGAGGAAGAATCCAAGGTACTGGTGTAGTTTTCCCGTAAACCGGGTTATGGGTGCGAACTTGGGGTTTCCCCTCGAATTGAATTTGGGCGCTAATTGAGGTTGTACCCGAATCTAGGTTTGTCACCCGACCTGAGGTTGTGTCCCAAAACATGGTTGTTCCCTAGTTTGAGGTTGTCCTCCAAAAGGAATTTGAAAACTAGAAGTGATAGACGGACCTGTGCCCCCAGATGGGTTGGAGCCACTAGGGTCGGGATAATTAGCCCCTCCAAACAAAGGTGGAATAGGGACATACGTCCCTCCGGAAGGGTTTCAGCTAGATGTGGAAACAAAATCAACAACAACATTATACCCAGGAGGAACAAAAAGTCTTTGCACTCGAGATGTGATGGAAGGATTCAAAGTGTGATACCCAGGGGGAAGTGATGGGATAGGTATAAATGACCATGGTGTTCCAATGGGTGCTTGCTTAACCACCACATTTCCGATAGGAATGGTCGTAGTGTGTGGAACCATAGTATAATGAGCCATCTAAAGAGAAAAAGTTGAGCTAGAACCAACTAACTGTGTGTCTAGAATGGCGGTGATACTGCTAGTTGTATCGAAAAAATGGTCTAGAGGTCCCATGTAGGTAACAAACGTTGCGGGAACTTGTGAGATTACATATGAATTAGGACTCGCCCCTAAGTTTTCGTAAATATCCTGCATAGTGTGAGGCGAGGTGTTAAATGTATCACTAGAAAGAGGGGGATTCTCTACTCCACGGCCTATGTGAGGTCCATTCGATGCTCCAGAAGTTTCAACAACAAGTTCTCCTAATGAATTAATCCAGATAATACATCTCTTGTATCCAGTATAGGGTAACAGAGTTGGAGGAAGTCGGAAATCCTCTAGAGAATCATAAATAATTCAGAAATCTTTTAAAGAGTTGGAACTTTCCACTTGTGAGGTTACGTTGTCCTAGACTTCTCTTTGTTCAGGAGAGCCCTCTGGTGAATTAGGAAGAAAAGTGAGGTAACCTTACAGATCTTCTAGGGGTAGCCCTTGCATCTTATGTGAATGGAATGGAGGGTTAATGTTGGTAAAAAGAAATATTTTACGGAAAAAATCTATGGCCAACTACGGAAGCAAACAACACTCGCTAATAAAATCTAGAAATAAAACCAAGCAAACAAAACCTTCTTATTTCAAAGTCGCTAGTTGGTGATAAAATCCAACGTCATGAAGTCAATACAAGAAGGGGCTAGGATAGAGTGGGTAGAAAATTTACATTGATGACCTTCTTAATGGACTTACACCCTGGTGCAATCCCCCACACTTAATAGTGGGTATACCCTCCAAGGAGCCCGAGTGAGTCTGGCCAACGTCGATTCCAGGTACCATGAATACTTTCCCCTCCAAAGTCAACTCATGTAAGACCCTAAGGAGATAATTTTTTTATTGGACTAATTGGTAAATACAGACATAAACTGATCTCCTTAGATCCACCTAGATCTAGAAAAAAACGAGACAGGAAATGACGCTTTCCCTAAGATCTAATCATTGAATTTACTATCAAGCAAGAGATGAGTGACATGCCTTTGAATATCTCTTCCTTGTATCTTTGTTGTCCTCACTCCACTCCAGTGCTCTTGTGATATTGGACCTGCAATGAAACACAAACCAACCAAAGTGAAAGCAATAATAGTATATTCAATGAAAACTTATGCATGTGATCAAGGAATCATGCAATAAAATGAGAATGACTTTATGGGAAAGAAACATGCCACTATATTATATTAAGTAAAAGTGAAAGATACAACCAAACAACCTTGATGTTGCAAGGTCCCCTTTCAGTGGCCCTTTGCTCCAAGACACACACTTACTCCAAACTTGCATGAAGAAGATCCACAATAACTTGATGAACTAGAATGAAGCCCTGAAACAACAACTGAAGTAGAATTCCTCACACAGTTCTTAGCCTATTCAACCTTCATTAATCTTAATTCCTTGCTTAACCTTTTCCATGAGAAATCCCTCCTTATATAGGGGAAAAAGAGATGGTTAAAGAGATTAGGATGATCCAACCAAATCAAAGAAGTGAGTAGGATCCCAACCATATGGATGCCACCTCATATTCTAGAAGATCCCCTTCTAGAACCTTCGTGAAGTTCGACCTTTTCTTAGTCTTCTAGCATCGCTACACCCTAGCTATAGGACAGCCTGTGGCGATGTCACAAACCAATTTCAGGGCAGAGGGTGGTGATCAGGCATCGTCACACCCTACATATAGTGCAGCCTATGACAATATTATTTAATAGGATTTTGTAGAAGAGAAATCCAATCACTTTTCTCATGAAGAAAGGCTCTTTTGGGAACCTGAACACATGTTATAAAAATA
>JZKD02S2101537.1:321984-348396 GCA_000966675.3 Picea glauca | reverse complement strand
AAATGGTGCTTCGTATCCAATGAAACTGAGGGTTTTTCCATCTGAGTCCCAGTTTGAGTTTTATTGCAAGTCACAAATCGCCTCTTCAAGCCATTCAGGTACATGTAGCCAATTTGGTCTAGGGAATAAAATCCAAATAGAGAAACATAACGAAGTTATGTAAGCTCCCACAAGTATATTTTTCCATGGCCAACGTGATTACACCATCCAAAAATGCCCGACACAATGTTCTTGAAAATCGATGTCCTCTTCAGAAAATGCACTAAGCCTCATTGAGCTAAACCCTAGTGTCAGAGATACTCCAACAAATAGTTTTTCTTCACTTTCCATGCCTTGCCTTCACTTGTCTTGCATTCACTTTCCTTTCCTTCACTTATCTTTCCTTTTCCATGCCATTCCATGCAATACCTTTCCTTAACTTCACTTTCCATGCCATGCCTTTCCTTCACTTTTCATGCCATGCCTTGCCTTCACTTGCCTTTCCATATCTAGCCTAACAAGGTGTTCAATTGTCAAACGTATGTAATAAAAACTAAGCAAAACCCTAGTGTCGATGATAATCCAACAAATGGTTGTCCATCGGATGGAATGAGAAGGGATCCCCCCTGCCCTATGTGAAACCTAGTGCTCCAGATCCAACACAATTTACGATTCTCCCATCTGATTCCTGGTTTGAGTTTTATTGTGAGTTGCAACTCACCTCTTCAATCCATTGAGGAACATGTGGCCAACTTGGCCTGGTGGCATAAAATCCAAACCGAGTGGCATAATAGAGTTTCGTAAGATCCCATAAGTCTATTAGGCCAAGTCCCACGCGACTATACTATCAAAAAATGGCCGACACAATGTTTTCGAAATTCAAGCTCCTCTGTAAAAATTTCACTATGCCTCATTGACCAAAACATTGGAATTCTCACGCAAGTATTTTTATATAATAAATATTGGATAACAAGTTCTATAATTACATTCTTAATTAATTCTTTGATTGTAATTTTTATGTATGAATCCTTTGATGGAATGGCAAGTGAATTCAAAGAAAGGCATGGAAATTGAAGGCAAGGCATGGCAAGACATGGCATGGAAATGTATGGTATGGCAAGGCAAGGCATTGAAATACATTTCATGGCATGGTATGGAAAGGAATGGCATGAAAATAAATGCAATGGTATGGAAATACATGACATGAAAAGGAATAACATGGTATGGAAAGACATGGCATGGAAAAGGCAAGGCATGGCAAGATATAAGAAATATTAGATAACAAGTTGTAGAATTACATGCTTAACTAATCCTTTGATTGTAATTTTTACGTATGAATCCTTTGATGGAATGGCAAGTGAATTCAAGGAAAGGCATGGAAAGTGAAGGCAAGGCATGACAAGTGAAGGCATGGAAAGGCATGGGATGGAAAGGTATGGTATGGCAAGGCATGGCATGGCAAAACAAGGCAAGGCATGCAAATACATGTCATGGCATGGTATGGAAAGGAATGGCATGGAAATAAATGCAATGGTATGGAAAGTCATGGCATGTAAAGGAATAGCATGGTATGGAAATTCATGGCATGGAAAAGGCAAGGCATGGCAAGTGAATGCAAGGAAAGGCATGGGATGGGAAGGCATGGCATGGAAAGACAAGACATGGCAAGTGAAGGCAAGGAAAGGCATAACAAGGAATGGCATGGAAAGGAATGGCATGGTATGGAAAGGCATGGCATGGAAAGTGAATACAAGGCAATGCATAGCATGACATGGCATAGGAAGGCATGGGATTGCAGGGCATGATATGGAAAGAAAATGCATTGAAAGTGAAGGCAAGGCAAGACATGACATGGCAAGGCATACCATACCATACCATATCAAGGAAAGGCAAGGCATACCATACCATACCATACCATACCAAGGCAAGGAATGACATACCATACCATACCATACCATACCATACCAATACCCATACCATACCATACCATACCATGCCAATGCCAATTCCAATCCATGCCATATCATATTATACCATACCATACCATATCATTGCCATTTCCATTGCCAATGCATACCATACCATAACATACCATTTCCAGTGCATACCATACCATTTCCATTGCCATTTCAAATTCCAATGCATACCATACCATACCATTGCCAATGCATACCATACAATGGAAAGGAAAGGCATACCATTTCCATTTCCAATGCATACCATACCATACCATACCATTTCTAGTTCATACCATAAAAGGAAATGGTAAGGCAATGCATAAGAATTCCATTTCCAATGCATACCATTTCCATTCCCATTGCCAATTCATACCATACCATACCATACCATTTCCATTTCCATTTCCATTGTCAATGCCAATGCATACCATACAAGGCAATGTCATTTGCAGTGCATACCATACCATAACATACCATAACATACCATTGCCAATTCATACCATACAATGCCAAGGAAATGCATACCATTTCCATTGCCATTTCCAATGCATACCATACCATACCATACCATTTCCATTGCCAATCCATACCATTTCCATAGCATACCATTGCCATAGCCATATCATACTATTGGCATTTCCAATGCATACCATTTCCATTTCCAATGCATAGCCATAGCATACCATTTCCATTTCCAATTCATATCATTTCCAATGAATAGCCATTTCCATACCACACCATACCATACCATAACATACCGTACCTTTTCCAATGCATACCATTTCCATTGCCGATGCATACCATTAACATTTCCAATGCATAAAATTTCCATAGCATACCATTTCCAATGCATATCATACCATTTCCATTTCCAATGCATACCATTTCCGTTTCCATTGCCAATGCATACCATACCATTTCCATTGCCATTTCCAATTCTAATGCATACCATATCATACCATTGGAAATGCATACAATACAATGGAAAGGCAATGCATACCATTTCTAGTCCATAACATTGTCATTGTCAATGCATACCATACCATATCATTTCCAATGCATACCATACAAGGCAATGGCAAGGCAATGCATACCATACCAATGCATACCATTGCCATGGACATTTCCAATCCATACCATACCATAGCATACCATTTCCAATGCATACCATACCATTTCCATTGCCATTGGCAATGCATACCACACCATACCACACCATACCATACCATTGGAAATGCATACCATACAAGGAAATGGCACTGGAAATGAATACCATACCATACCATACCATACCATTGCCAATGCATACCATACAAGGAAATGACAAGTAAATGCATACCATTTCCATATCCATTTCCAGCGCATACTAGACCATTTCCATAGCATACCATTGCCAATGCATACCATACCATTGCCATTTCCATTGCCAATGTCAATGCATACCATACCATACCATACCATACCATACCATTTCCAATGCATACCATATAATGGAAAGGAAATGCATACCATTTCCATTTCCAATGCATACCATTAGTAATGCATACCATACCATACCACACCATACCATTTCCAATGCATACCATACAAAGCAATGGAAAGGAAATGCATACCATTTCCATTTCCAATACATACCATTGCCATTTCCATTGCCAATGCTTACCATACCATAGGATACCATTTCCACTGAATACCATACCATAGGATACCATTTCCAATGCATACCATACCATAGGATACCATTTCCAATGCATACCATACCATACCATTTCTTTATGTCTTGAATATTCTAGGGTTGTTACATGTCATCTTGCATTTCAACAAGCATTTTTTATTATCTAAACCCTAGTTTATGCTTTCATTTAATTATTACTTGTGTTAAGGGTTTTTATATTAATCCTATTGTATCTTAGTTAATATCATTTATTGGCTTAGCGAGGCATGGAAATGTTATGGCATGACAATGGAATGTTATATTTATTGTTATATAGGTTAAAATGGGAAACTGCATGACAAGGCATGGGAAGCTACATGACAATGGCATGGAATGGCTTGGAAAGGAATGGAAATGGCATGGTAATGTAATGGCAATGACATGTAAAGGGGATAGACAAGGAGAGATGGAAGAGGCTACTACAACTTCATCAAAGGTCTGTAAGTATTGCTATCAGTTCTCATTAATACATGTGCTTGGTCTATTTCTTTCAAGATTATGTATGCCTACATGAAATTGTCTTTGATAGATAGATCTAGTTTTGAATTTATCATGGTAGAATAGGAAGTTGTTTTGTCTTTGTTGTTATTGGATTGTTGGAATTGTTGAAGAGCTTGGGGTTCAAGGCTCAACTTGGACTGGGCAAGGAAAAACATCGTAAAAATGTACATATTCTTCCTTTTCTCTATTTTATTGACTTAGCTAGGTTTAAAAGGATGTCAGTGACCAAAGTTATCACCTTTATGTCTTGATCTTAGATATTTAGAGTTCAAGAGGAAATCTGCTTGTCCGTAGGGGGATTTTCCTATAACAGAAATTGACGACTCCATTGGGGAAGGAGTTTTCAGTTTTGGTTTCCTTCCTTGGTGTTGTTTTGGCCTTTGGTCACCTTTAGATATTATTCATGTTGTGTTTCTGATTCTTAGATGTGTTGTTGGCTTTTGATTCATTCCATACACACTCAATTTCTGGATTTTCCTTAGTTTTTTTTTTATTTCTGGGCAAGTTTTTTGAGTTCTGAGAGGCCAACGCTCCCTTGCCTCTACAACCAGAGTGTTGGAACTCCCTTGCAGGCTCCTACAGAGCATTGCAATACTCTGGTACCATTGACACCAGAGTGCTAGTATTTTTCTGCTTAAAATATTTTTGGGAGTTGATCTCTGAATATAGTTTTTTCTTTTTCATCTGCCTAAGGGTTATTACCATCTCAGTGTGTCCTTGTATTGGCCTCCAACATATTCATTTCTAAGGATTAATGATGTTATTTTTGGATTTTTGACATCTATTTTCCTTTCTTTGAGTCACTCTTCTTCCCTGAGATTTGGAGTTGATCTACTCGTTTCTTCTCATTTATCTGACTGAATGAAAGTTGTTGTAAGGAAATCCAAGATCTATTCACTATTTCATTTTTATCTTTGAGGTATTTTCTCCAAGCATTTCCTCCTGTTTGAATTTGGTTTTCTTTTTGTTTCTTGTTTGATCACAATGAGGGTGTGTTTTTGTTTATGTGAAGTTTGCTTCCGATTGCTTAAATCTCACAGATATTGAAGTCTGATTAACATAGGAAGATTTACATCAAGATTATTATCAGTCACATATAAACAAAAGGATATTTTTTCATGTTTGGTTTTTGTATATTGGAACCAATTTATGAACATTTTAGCATTGTATTAAATTCTTGATTGAGAACAATTGCATGAGGTCATTGCATATTAGTGTTTGATAGTGAAATGAAAATCCATTCTCCTTCCCTTAAATAGAAATTCATTGAAAGAAAAGACTTCTTATAATTTCTTATGCATGTTTTGGGAATTGAGTCATAATATCATCCATTTCCACTCTCATACACCTCTGAGTAAAAAACAACCTTAAAATCAAGCGCTAAACTAAAATTTATCAGACATTTTTACATTTTCTGTTAGCAAACCTACATTAGTTTAAAGTGTAGGGTTTTCGAATAGATTGAAAGGATAAATTTACAAAGTTGTCAAATAAACTTAGAATCTTGCGATAGGGAGAGAAAATCCAATTTTTGTATTAGCTTACTAGGATCCCCCTCTCACACAGGGGTTATGCATGAGGTCACATTCGAGAGAGTTACAGAGATTATCCCTCCGTGGTTTAACCCTTCATAGTAGTCAGATCGTATATTGGGGGTTCTTCTTGAGGTTCAATTGTCTTTATTTGGTCTCAGTGCTTTGTGAAATCTGAATCCGTTTGGGGTCCTCTGGAGTTCTACTGATCCACTTGTCCTCAGTTCCCTTGAAGGATTTCATACTTGTTATCCTGCCCATACGTTCAGAATAGATTGTTGAATGTACCTACCTAGGGGATGACTGCACGTTGGTGACCTTAGTAGTAATAATATTCAAGATCTTACAAAAGGCGACGGTGAAGGAAAGTTTCATTGTACCTAGAACAGACGTTGGTCAAACTAACTTGGGCTCCTTGGAGGGTAAATCAAAAATTACTACGTGGAAGCTTGCACCAAGGTGTAAGTATGTAAACAGGTCACCAACATAACTGATCTACCCACTCTATTCCCATCCCTTCCTATTTGATCTCGCAATGTTGGATTTCATCACCAACTAGTTTTTTCATTGTCAGAAGTTTTGTTTGATTTTTTTCTTTCTAGATTCATAGCATGTGTTGTTTTTTTTACTTCGTGGACCTTAGGTCAAGTCATTGTTAATGGAATCAACTCTTGGGAGTACCAATGGAGGAACCCCTTATCCCGGGGAACCTTTCACCTTTCCTTCTTTTGGAAACATTGGTCCTCTATACATTGCCACACTGAGTCTTCCGGGATTCACCATCAGATTACCAGTGTGGTTGTTCCCCACTCCAGTGATCTCAAATATTCCTAGTGTTTCATCTGTAGCTAATGCTTCAGAAGTAAGTACACCACCCACACATCAATCTCATGTCAAATTTTCGCCTTCTTCACCCATCAATTCTCCTTCATTTTCTCCTTCTTCACCTAGTGAAAGCTCTAAAGTAAGTATCTAGGTTGATAAGAAGAAGAAGAAATAGAAAAAGAAGAAGAAGAAGAAACTGAAAAGGACCAAGACTCCACCCATATCAGATGTTGGATCCAAGAAACCAACTACTATTAATCATACTCGGAGTGTTGATGAGGTCAACAAGATTAAAACAAAGAATATGAAACCCAAATTCCCTTGCAGTATTTGTAAGGGTGACCAATTTTTGAGGGATTGCCCTGGTCTTCCCAAGGTATTAGAAATGTGGTCCTCTACATCATTGTCCTTTGCTAGAAATTTTAGTGATGCCCGACCAACTAGTGACATTAAGGTGGTAAGAAGAAGACAACTTTCAAATTTCCTTGCATGTTATGCGAAGGTGATCATTACTCTCACCTTTTTCCTCATATGGATGAGGATTCTTTTCTTTTGTAAAATATTCAAATTCCAACCGGTTATCATAAGATTTCCCCCAACCCTTCGTTAGTTGATGGAATGGTCAATCAGGTTCCATCCCAGGTCAGTCCAGTTAATTAGGTGGTCAATCTAGTTTCATCCTTGGTTCAACCACTAACCAAAGTAGTTGATCTAGTTCCATCATTGATCAACTCCACTTTTCATCTGACAAATGAAACCCAAGTGATTGATCTAGTACCATCATTGGTCAATCCCACCCTTCATCTAAAGAGTGCCAATGTGGTCAATCCCACTCCTCCTCTGACGAGTGCTAAAGTGGTTGCTCTGGTCCCTTCACTGGTCAATCCGATTGATCAGGTCATCAATCTGGTCACCTCCTTAGTTGAACCAGTTGACAAAGTGGTTGATCTGATCCCATCTTCAATCGATCCTTCTCTCCCGTTAGAGAGTGAAACCCAAGCGGTCGATTTATTTTCACCTATCGACCCCATTCTCCCTTTGGAGAATGAAACCCAAGTAGTCGATTTGATGTCATTATCAATCGATCCTACTCTCCCTATAGAGAGTAAACTTGATACTACCCACGTATTTCTCATTGATACAGAATCTACCATGCTGGGGGGCATTCCTCCCTCTCCTGTGGAACCCCCTCCAAGTAATGAGGTCATCCTTTTTGATTGGGGTGAACTAACTGGACCTCATATTCCCTCTCACATTCCTTTCAATATTACAATATAGGTTTGTGGTCGGGATGTTCTTAGACATTGATAGATGAAGGTTCGTCCGTTAGTATTTTCTCCTCTATTACTTGGAAATATTTGGGTTATCCTCAGCTTTTGTCGGTTACCCAGACTCTATTCAATTTTAACAGAAGAACCAGTCACCCTTTAGCAATCCTTCCTCAGTTTCCCATAACTTTGGGAGGAAAAACTATCTTTGTTGATGTTATGGTAGTCTAGGACCCCTTGGAGTTTGATTTACTCCTTGGGAGAGATTATGTCTATGACATGAAAGCTATTGTGTCCACTCTCTTTCGTGTGATATATTTCCCTCACAATGGGAGAATGGTGACTATTGATCAACTTTATTTCGTTGGCCCTGACTTGACCATCAACCCAATGACCTCCCTAAACAACTCTTATATGTAGTCAATATCACCCCTGCCACAGGTCAATTATGTGGCATTGCCTCCCATGACTTCAACTTCCGATGCCTTAGATATGGTAGTTGACATGGTGATCTCTTCGGTAGGGATATTGGAGCTTGATATCCTTAAACCTGTCGTGACCCTTGACATGTGTTCCTTCCAGAGAATTTTTCTTCCATCCAGTGAAGATCTCTTGGAATCCATGACCGAGTTTTGTCCCTTGACATCATTTCCTTCCAGAGAATTATCCTCTTGGATGCCATGATCAAGAAGAGTCCACGAGCATAGTTTCACTTCTCTGTGGAAATATCATTAAAAAACGAAACAGAGGTCACGAGCATAGTTTCTCTTCTCTGTGGAAAACTTGTTAAAAAATAAATAGAGGCCTTGAGCATAGTTTTTATTTTCTGTTGCAAGCTTGTTAAAAAATGAAATAGAAATATGAGGATTGAACCTGAAGCCATGAGCATAGTTATTTTCATATGTCAATCTCGTTAAAAAAATGAAACAATCACCTCTCATACCAAGTCGAGTCTTTCATTAGGTATCATTTTTTAACCTTCATTTCATCCACCTGTATCCTTTTTCTCCATCTAGTACAAAAATTGGTGACAACCTCAAAGTCGGTGAATGAATTGAATCTTGGGGGGAATGTCTCCAAACTTTGATTATCATTATAGATTTAAGACACTAGATTTTCAAGATGGGGGCAGAGTACCAACCATCCATGGGTATCCCTACCTTTGGAAATTACGTTGGGAATTTACAAGTAGAGTTTAATTTTGTTTCAAGCTTGTGTAAAAATGAAACCAATACCTATCTTATTCTTTGTTATTTCTCGTGCTCGTAAATGCATGAGAATGTAACCATGTATACTTTTATCACTTTTTAGAACTCGTAAAGGTTATACGAAAAAGGAACCCCATGGAGTCTCCTTTAAGCTCTTTTTAGACTCTCTAAACATGAAAAGATTGTTGAGTGATCTTGCTTCCTTTCCCACTCATTAAAAGGTTTGAAAGGGCGTCTTTCAAGTGATAATTTATCTCTTTTCCGGCCTCTCAAGACTAACATTACGAAAAAGGACAACCCTGGAGTCATCTTTAAGTTCTTTTAAGACTCTCT
This sequence comes from Picea glauca, assembly GCA_000966675.3. NCBI lineage: Eukaryota > Viridiplantae > Streptophyta > Pinopsida > Pinales > Pinaceae > Picea > Picea glauca. Next base: position 339,078 of record JZKD02S2101537.1, on the reverse strand, counting down.
AAATATGAAAAATAACCGAGTTTACCTTCTCTGGACTCGTTAAAAAATCATACATTGAAGGGCCCATATGGGACCAAAACCTTACTTATTATAGTTCGTTAAACAAAGGAATAGGTACTTACCGAAGGTGAGTTATATAGAGCATGTGTTACCCTCCTCGATCTCATTAAATTAAAAAGAGGTACTCGTTTATCTGGATTGGGGTAAAATTTGAATGAAGCAAGCCAAGCAGTTTTTGAAAACATCACCAGTCACTCTTACAGTCGCCCTTGAACACAACACTTTGTCTTTTCATGCATTTTAATCTGCTAAACCTCTGCACTGAAAAAATCCTCTGAGTTTCTTTACTCCTTTGGGTCACTTGACGAAATTCGTGGTGTCCACTGCATTATCATGTTTTGGTCCATGTCATGTTTCTGTTGTTGTGCCTCAGTGTTCAAGGGAAGTATCCACCCCGAGAGTCAACCATCACAAAATTCTAGTTTCGTTACCCATGTCATTCCATACTCATTTGATCCACCAACTTACATATCTATGTCAGTTTCATGTTGTTGATGGGGGATACATCAATGCCCTCGTTCAATGAGTCTTTTCCTATCGACTTCAACACATCATCCAGGAATTAGACTTAGAAACCACTTAGTACCTTGGGACCTGCATGCCTCAATGGTAGGCCTCCTTGCCCCCGATAGTGGGTTTACATCATTGAACTTTGATCATATGATTCCATGAATGTTTGACTTCGACACATCTCTTCACATTTGTTGGATTGTACTAGGGTACCTTGGGAGTCATTGACATCAATAGTGATTTTCCTCACACTTGTTAACGATTTACCTCATTGAATGGTAATCAAGTGGGTTCTACCATGTTCAACATCAAAACATCTATTCACATGGTTAGATTTGTACTACATTGGGATCGGTAAGAAGACCCTGGGTTGAGTGATCACTCTGATATGTACTTTGCCCAGGTTGTGATGGAGTTTTGAATATTGACACATATACTGTCACATAGATCCACTTTGTATTGGTCCATGGACATGTCTTGTTGTCTCGTAGATCCACTGTGTATTTTTTGTGGCTACGATCAGTTCATGTCATGGGATTATAGATCCACATTGCATATTTGGTGGCTATACCTTTTTGTTAATACAATTATGGATCCAGAATGTATCTTATGGAAGCCATACCTTACAAGTCTTTATCACCTAAGCATAGGTATGTGTGCCTTGGGCTTGAAACATATCATAATATTTGTTTGATGGTTGGGTGCAGCTTCTTCCAGGTTCTCTGAGTCCATACCCTTGCTCGAAAAAGTATAAAAAGTACTTCAGTCATCAGTTTCTATGTTCTAACTTTGCACTTTGTGGGGAAATCTGTTACACATCAAAATTACTCATTTCAATGATGACCTATTGTCATCATTACAAGTGTCGCATTTTGGACACAAGTGTCGCAGACATCATACATTCATCTTTCCTATGTCGTGTCTCGAACAACATCACAATGACACTTAAAAGACACCCTCAGAGACTGGTTAAAGAAGAAGAAATCATTTGATGAAGAGTAAAAATCTTTTTCCATGAAAAAAACCACTTAAAAATGAATTTTGAAGGCCAACGCTCCCCTACCCACTGTCAGGGAGTTCCAATGCTCCTTGAACTTATTTGGGGGAGCGTTCCAGTACTCTATGCACCCTTCTCGGGGAGTGTTGGGATTTTTTAAGGAAAATTTGGGTAGCGCTCCCCTACCCACTATCAGGGAGTGTCAATTCTCCTTGACCTCCTTTAGGGGAGCCTTGCAACACTCTATGTCCAATTCTGGGGGAGCACTGGGTTGTTTGAGGAAATCTTGGATTGTTGAGGAAAATCAGGGTAAAATCCCCCTCATCTCTGGAGTTGCTTGGATTCGATTTTGAGGTCAAGGCTATATCTTAGGGAAGATATACAATTGATGGAGAAAGATCCTCAACCTATCCCAGGAATCTCTAAGGTGGTTGGGTCTCTCCAAGCTTATATAAGAAGGCCTTCTCATGGTGAAAGGAGGACATGGAATTTTAGAGATACCAAACTTATGATCTCATGAGAAGTGGTATTGTGGAGACATTGAAGGAATCAAACTTATGATCTCAAAAGGGATATAATCAGTGAAGCATAGTCATCTTGTTTGTGGATCATTTGAGCAAGGGGCTGGACAAAGAAAGTTGTAAGAGGCTATTGCAACTTCATCAAAGGTCTGTAAGTATTTCTATCGCATTCTCATTAATAAATGTCCTTGGCCATTTTCTTTCAAGGTTGTGTATGCCTACATGAACTTGTCTTTGATAGATCTATTTTTGAATTAATCATGGTAGAATAGGACGTTGTTTTGTCTTTGCTGTTATTGGATTGCAAGACTTGTTGAAGAGCTTGGGGATCAAGGCTTAACTTGGACTGGGCAAGAAAAAACATCGTAAAAGGGTACATATTCTTCCTTTTCTCTATTTGATTAACTTAGCTAGGCTTAAAAGGATGTCAATGACCAAATTTAGAAACTTTTTGTCTTGATCTTAGAGATTTAGAGTTCAAGAGGACATCTGCTTGTCTGCAAGGGATTTTCTTGTAATAGAAATAAACTAGAACATTTTTTCCTCTCTTCCCCATTCTTCATCACAATCCGATTTATTCTTATATGATTTCATCGTTCTCTCATTTTGTTTTTCATTTTTGTAGATAACTGGGGAAATATTTGTAAAGGATCAGTCGAGTGATCAGGATTCAAAGGATCTTTACATTGAATAAAATGAATTATGTTACTTCAAGTTATTCTTCTAAAAAAGAATAAGATAGAAAAAATGAATAGATAATTGATCCAAATAGAAACGATTTGGATCAGATATCGGGGAATGATCTTCTTATTCTCCATCTCACTCATTTGGAGAGAACCTTTTTATTTTTTCTCTGAGGATATTTTTTCTCCGGGTCAAACAATTACACAATAGATAAATCTATGGGTCCCATACCTCATTCTATCACTCGTACTTTGTCTAGATTTCGGACAAGACTAACGAGTGAATCAGGTTTGTTAGCGATTCATGAATTGGAAGTGGTTGAATATAAAGCATCAAGTTCCCTACGATATCTTCCATGTTTAGGGGTACTGCCTTGGGTAATTCCTATTTCATTACGGAAAGGTTTGGAACCTTGGGTTACAAATTGGTGGAATACGGGTCAATCTCAATTTTTTTTATTATCTCCAGGAAGAAAATGCTTTGGGAAGATTTGAGAAAATAGAAGAGCTATTCCTGTTAAAAAGAGTGGTGGAAGATTCTTCGGGAACAGATTGAAAAGATCTTTGTATAGATATTCACAAAGAAAGAATCCAATTGGTTGAAATGTACTATGAAGATTGTATTAAGATAATATCACATTTATTAACAAATCTAATAGGTTTTTCTTTTATAAGTGCTTATCTCATTCTGGGTAAGAATAAACTTGGCATTCTAAATTCTTGGATCCAAGAATTCTTCTATAGTCTGAGTGATACAATGAAATATTTTCTCATTCTTTTAGCAACCGATTTATGTATTGGGTTTCATTCACCCCATGGTTGGGAACTGATGATCGATTCGATCTTCGAAAAATTTGTCTTTTCTCATAACAAACGAATCATATCTCATATACGAAACCAAAGATTCTGGGTTCGATCCTCAGTGGAGTTGCTAATTTCTGTTACAGGTAAATCCCCTTGTGGAGAAGTGGATTTCCTCTTGAACTCTAAATCTCTAATATAAAGACAAAAAGGTTCTTACTTTGGTCACTGACATCCTTTTAAACCTAGTTAAGTCAATCAAATAGAGAAAAGGAAGAAGATGTAACTTTTTACGATGTTTGTCCTTGCCCAGTGCAAGTTGAGCCTTGATCCCCAAGCTCTTCAACAAGTCCTGCAATCCAATACCAACAAAGACAAAACAACTTCCTATTCTACCATGATTAATTCAAAACTAGATCTATCTATCAAACACAAGTTCATGTAGTCATACACAACCTTGAAATAAATAGGCCAAGCACATGTATTAATGAGAAATCGATAACAATACTTACAGACCTTTGATGAAGTTGCAACAACCTCTTACAAATCTCCTTGTCCAACCCTTCGCTCAAATGATCCATAAACAAGATGACTATGCTTCAATGATTATATCCCTTATGAGATCATAAGTTTGATGCCTTAAATTTCTCCACAATACCACTTCTCATGAGATCATAAGTTTGGTATCTCTAAAATTCGATGTCCTCCTTTCACCATGAGAAGGCCTCCTTATATGTGCTTGGAGAGACCCAACCACCTTAGATATTCTTGGGATAGGTTGAGGATCCTTCTCCATTAGTTGTGGATCTTCCCTAAGATCCAACCTTGACCTCAAATTCGAATCCAACCAACTCCAGAGATGAGGGCGATTTTTCCCTAATTTTCCTCAACAACCCAACACTCCCCCAAAATGGGAGACAAAGTGTTGCAACGCTCCCCCAAAGGAATTCAAGGAGAATTGGCACTCCCTGACAGTGGGTAGGGGAACACTGCCCAAAATTTCCTTAAAAAATACCAACGCTCCCCCAGAAGGGTGCACAGAGTACTAGAACACTCCCCCAAAGAAGGTCAAGGAGTGCTAGCACTCCCTGACAGTGGGTAGGGGAGCATTGACCTTCAAAATTATTTTTTAAGTGGTTTTTTTCATGGAAAAATATTTGTACTCTTCATCAAATGATTTCTTATTCGTTAAACAATCTCTGAGGGTGTATTTGAAGTGTCCTTTTGATGTCGTTTGAGACACGACATAGGCAAGATGACTGTATGATGTCTGTGACACTTGTGACACTTGTAATGACCATAATAGGTCATCATTTAAATGAGTAATTTTGATGTGTAACAGTCTCCTTGTGTGCTCTAACCCAAAAATTGGGTAGGAATGTGAAATAAACTCTCATAGATGGTGAACGGAAAAGAATAATGGTTTCAAGTCTCCCTGGAGGAATTTTTATAGCATACAATTACTTTCTATAGTGTGTCATGAAATGTAACCTCAAAACCTTTATTTGTAGGTGGAAAATGATACCCATTCTAAGATCTAGTTTCCATGTGAAATCTCTTCTTCTATTGATCAAAATCAATAAGTTTAGTGGAAATCATGGTAGACTAAATAAATGTTATTAATAATTGATGGTTTTAACAAAATTTGCATATACCCACTACACAATCTGAACAAACATGTGCATTAATGGGTCCTTTACATATAAAGAGGGGAATAAATGAAATTATTTTATATATGACATACATATAAAGAGGGGAATATTATTTTATATATGACATACATATAAAGAGGGGAATAATGTGTGTGCCCTAGAAAATAACATTGAGCTGAAATTGTTAAGTGATTTACAATTATGTAGAAGATAAATGAGAATATTTATTTCTATAATAAATTATTGTAATATTCCATTTTTAAGGTCATAATATTTTCAAGTGACCACTATTTGAGTGTGGATTGTCATTGGATTTAGATGGAGATAACTCAAGAGGTATTCCATATTGTTGGTTGTGAGTTAGTGTTGGATCATGTTGTCATTGATGCCAAAGGATTGATTGATTGATGTCAAAGGAACAATGTCTTGTCATATAATATTGATGTAATATGTATTGTCCTTGATGTGAATGTATTGATGTCAAGTGGAATCATAAGTCATATTATGTCATGCATAGATGAAGATGGATCGATGTGGTTTCATTTATATATGATGCATAGCCAAATTGATTTAAAGATAACTCATTATTTCCTTGATAAGGAGTGCAAATGGATGAACTCCAAAGTGGTCCCCTTTTGGTGAAATCCCTAATGGGAAGACTCTTTGTGGTGAGCTCCAAAGTGGTTATTGTCTGGTCATGGTTGTACAAATGTATAAACTCTAAAGTGGTCCCCTTATGGTGAAATCCCTCATGGGAAGGCACTTTGCGGTGAACTCCAAACTGGTCCCCTTATGGTGAAAGCCCCCACGGGAAGATTCTTTGCAGTTCAGTTATACTAGAAGTATGATCAGAGAAGCCATGATTAATTATGGAATAATGAGATGAATATCAATGAATTTATTAGTGAAACTATCCTATATGGATAGTGCTTGTCAAGCCATTTCTGGTGGCATGTGGAATGTCACATAACTCCTCACAGTTTGAGAGTTATGGACTTATGAAGTTGAAGGACCCTCATATGTTGGCTTGAAGCCCCAAAAGGTCAAAGAAGTCAAAGGTATTGCAAAGAAGAGGATTATTTAAATAATAAAGTGAAGTGACAAAGTAAAAAAAAAATATTTAAATAATAAAGTGAAGTCACAAAATCAAAGAGGATTATTAAATTAATAAAGTGAAGTGACAAAATCAAAGAGGATTATTTAAATAATAAAGTGAAGTGACAAAGTCAAACAAGATTATTTAAAGTGAAGTGAAAATGTCAAGGAGGATTATTTAAATAATAAAGTGAAGTGACAAAGTCAAAAAGGATTATTTAAATAATAAAGTGAAGTGACAAAATCAAAGAGGATTATTTAAATAATAAAGTGAAGTGACAAAGTCACGGAGGATTATGTAAATAATAAAGTAAATGGAGAAATTTCTAATTATGGAAAGTGGTTATAAGAAGGTTAACCCTAAAATGAGGAAACTTTGTTAAGTGGTCAAGTGGCTATTGGATACATGGACAAGTGGCAAATTGGGAAAAGTTAGACATAGGTGACTATGTGGACAAAGTGGCCTAGAAGATGCTTCTAAGGAAGCTACTTGAAGAGTATAAATAAGAAGCAAGGGTCTCTTGTGAAAATAATCTCTGGAGCATAGCTTGAAGATCTATTATGAGTAAGAGAGGGATTGCACGTTCTCATGGATGCCAATGGAGACTTGAGTGTGAGATGATTCCAGGTTCTTGAAGTCTAAAGCAAGTTCCAGATCTGCATTCTATGGGCTTAGATCTGCCATAGAAACTATGGTATGGTTACATAGTTGTCTTGATAGATACTCTTGCTTATTGTATGGTGAATGTTTAAGGTATTCTTGGTATGACTATTGTAATATGGTTATGTTGGTTGATTGATAGAGTGAGAAACACTTGTATGGTTCAATACTGATATGATTTCCATAATATATTGGTTACTTATGTTTGAGTAGCATTCATATTGTATGGTTTAGGAGCATGAGTGTAAGTTGTTGGAGAGTATGGATGTGTTGAGATTGGTTATGGTACATATTGGACAATGAAAGAAAAAATTTGATGTGATTGAAGGTTGCAGAGGATCTGAGTTTCTCATGGAGAGAAAACCCTAATTGCTCATAAGGAATATGCAGGTTCTAGTACAGACAGGATGCGTACATACCCAAACTGTACTATTGGTAGGGCATGTACATACACGTGTTGCACTACTAACAGGTTGTGTACCTGTTGACAGATTGGTATATGTTGAGGATTGGTTCCTCTTCTCAGTTGGTGTTGAGTTGTGTAAGCTGATTCTTGCATTGTAGATTTGGTTCTCTTGTGGAGTTGTAACTCTATTCAATTGTTGTTGATAACCCAAGGATTGTAGTCCATAATAAAAAGAAAATTTTGCATACATCTTGTGTTCTTTTTCTTCCTTGTGGTGATGAATTATTGATGATATTTGTTGTTGGTATATGTTGCTGATGTATGTTCACATTTAACTGGTTATAAATGACATCAATAAGTGATGAGTAATTGGTGATTGCTAACTAAGGATTTTTTTGAAGGGGAAGTTTTAAAAATAGCACTAAACTGATTCACCCCCCCTCTCATTGTGGTTGGTGTGTCCAATAATTGGTATCAAATCCAGGTTCACTATAAGACTTAACAAGCTTGGAGGATATCCATGGACACACAAATGGATGATGAAGTTCCAATTCTTGATGAGGAAAATTATTCTACATGGAGAATAGAAATGAAAGTGCACTTGAAGGAAATAGGAGTGGGTGTTTGGAAAGCAACTATTGGTGGATCAGTTCTTTTGAAGAACAAGTCAAAGTTTGCAACTCAAAGGGAAGAAAAGAAGAATGATGCATTGGCTCTCAAGATCATTCTTAGAAGAATCTCAAGTTCTATCAAAGAGAGCATGGGACAATGTACTTCCGCCAAGGATCTATGGCTAAAGTTAGAGGAGATATACCAAATAAAGAAATAAGACACTAAAGACAACTCCATCAAGAACAATGAAGGTAAAGAATCTCTAAAAACCTCTGATTGGAATATTTCAAAATGTGATGATGTTGAATATTTCTCTACAAGTGAAGAAGAAAATCTAGAGATAGTATGTGTAGAATCAAATGATAGATATCCCATGGAATAAGTAGAAGAAGAACTATCAAAGCTTAAAAGTAAAGTTGAATGGGGTCTATTTGAATACAGCTATGACCATTGTTACATAGAATATAACTATATTTCTGATAACACTAAAATGTTTCTTAAAAATAATCAAAGGCATATATTGAAGTTAAAGGAAATGCTCAAGAAACAAGAAGAAAGTTAAAATAATCAATTAGAAGAAAAAGAACAAGAGATCAAAAGACTATAGAATGAAATATAAGAGAATAAGAAGCTAGATGATGAGATTAGAAAAAGTCTTGAAGTTAATGTCCATCTCAAGACCCAAATTGAAGAAGCCAAAATGGTATAGGAATTACTAAAGAATCAAGTAAATGAAAAGGAAGAGTCATGTCATAAGTTGGAAGTTGAAGTTGTTGATCTTAGAAAGAAAGTAGAGAAGTCAAAAAAATTCTTAAATAGATCAACAATCTTGAATGAGATGTTGGATAGTCAAAGATCACCAAATGATAAATAAGGTCTTGGATACAAGAAAGAAGCTAGACATGTTGAAGAAAGCACTTCAAAGAAGCATGAGGTAAGTCCCTCACTCTCAAAGAATGGAAATAATGTTGCAAGTCAATCATCTACACAAGGCAAGGAAAGTTTCAAAAGAACAAAGAAAGGAAGACATAAAGAAGCCATATTTACACCTCATAGAAGAGAGACACCTTCAAGATGGACATCAAAGAAAATGTATGAAAATGTTTTTCATGGTTGTTGGCACAAGGGAAAACCCAGGGTTGAACCCTACAAAAACGCACCAACAAAACCCTAACTACCAACCCTTTCGAAAACACCTGTGAAGCAGATGAAGTCTCACTTGAGGTAGAGGCAGGGGTGGTTGCAAGAATCAGATATCTGCAACCTTAGTTGGGACACATGTCTATAATTGTAACACTTAACAAAACACTTAGCAATTAATCTTCATCAATATTCAGTTCTTAGTAACAACGTAGATGTACCCTAATTATAGAGTATCATAGTATGCAACTCAATCTATCATCTAATAACACTTAACATAAAAGGAACACATTAGATCTAGCAGATTCAAGCACTAAGAACATCCACATAGGTCAGATCTAGCATTCATTCACATGATTAGGCTCAAAGAAACATCATATCTATATAACATTCATCACGTAGAAACACATTGATACATTTCACAAAGCAGAGCAACACAACATGTACGTGGTTCACCCCCACCCTTGGGCTATGCCCACCAACTCTTATTTTTTATTAATGTCTTCAATCGGTTATAGCACGTAATCAACAAAAACCCTTTTGTGCATAGGACAGAATATCTGCGCAGCTTGATAGATCCTTCTTCCTTGTGTTGTAGCACAAATCCTTCTATAATATCTCTAATAACTTGCACTTAGCTCTGTAACCCTTCTACAGTCATGCACAGATCACTACTATCACTTAGCTTACATCACATAGATAGGCTATTGTCCTCTACTTACTTTTCCTAGACATCTATTTATACATAAAAAAGTGGGCCTAAGTGTGGGTAAACCCATGGGCCAACATCCCTTTCCCATTACATTGTCCCAAAACCCAAAAGGGGCCCAAAAGTGGGCCGAGATCCCATGAGCTATGCTTCTTCTAGAGCTCCATCTTCGACAGGCTGTCAAAGTCCCAAAAATGGTCAAATATGACCAAGTGTTCCTCAAAACTTGGTCAAGGGCCAACAAGCCCCCAATACTCACCTGTGGCTCGTCCTGAGTCACTCTGGTCTGAGAAATTCTGCTTCGAACGCCTCAATCTTGGCTCGAGCTGCTTCGATCTGCTGCAGTGCTACTGCTTCTTGCTCAGTGAACTCCTGAATAAGTGCATCATTGACTGGTCCTTCGAGGTGTTGTTCTGCTGTACTCACAACCTGTTTAAGTTCTACTCCTTGGCCTTCAAGTTTAGTGAATAATTGGCATGCCTTTTCTTGCACTGGTTGAAGTCGTTGAGAGACTTCCATTACTTTACTCTCGAGTGCGTGTACTTGTTGTTGGGTTGTGTGTTTCTCTAGAAACCTCTTCATTCTCTCAACTGGTGACAAGGCCTTTTTTTGTGCTTGTAACGTGTCTACTTGCTGTTGTGCATGTTGGAGATTTGACTCTAATGCCTATAATTCTAGATTTTTCATGAGTTTTTCATATGTCTGGGCGCTTATGGAGCTTAGCTACTTGTATTCCAAGGAAAAGGATTTTAGTCGGTCAACTTCACTTTGGGCAGTGGCCTCTCTTAGATCTCTTATTTCTTGAGGTGTCTCAGGCACAATGAAAAGTTCCAAGTCTGTGATGCGCTGCTGAAGTTACTGGATCAATCCTTCCAGTTGTGCCACCTGCTGTGGAACTCGTTCTTCTATCTAGACTTCGATGATTTTCATAGAGCAAAATGTTATGTGAAACCATTGTTAATGGATAAATTCGTGAGTGCAGACACAGACCAATCTCCTTAGATCCACCTGGATCTAGAACAAAACATGACAGAATACTACTCTTTCCCTAGATCTAAACCATTGAATGAACTAAGAGAAATGGATAGTGGACATACCTTATGAACGCTCTCCTTATTCTCTATTGTTCCTCACTCTTCTTCGATGCTCTTGCGCCATCCAATCACAATAGTACAAACCAATCGAAGTACAAGCAGATTAATACATTCAATATCTAGTCTATACATGTGATCAAGGAATCATGTAATAAGATGACATCATCATTATGGGAAAGAGACATATTCATGTATTGAATTAACTGAAAGAGAAATATACAACCTGAGCCTTGATTTCATAGATCTCCTTTCAATGGCTTCTATCTCTGAAACACACACTTGCTCATGCATGAATAAAATCAACTACTTGTGATGACTTTGCTATTGTCTCTGTCTGCTGCAGCATCAATTATCCATACAATCATGCACCAATTCAACAATAGATCTCTTAAGCTTGCCAACTTCTTAACTTAACCTTTTACATGAGAAATCTCCTCAATATATAGGAAGAGATAAATTAGTTACTTGGATAGGGAATGATCCCAAGATATCTGGAATGACAGTACTTGAGTAACCACTCGAAAGCCAACTCATCCTTCTAGAAGATTCCCTTCTAGAAGGTTCGAGATATTTATCTTTTTCCCCTTTAAAATCATGTCTGCACCCTAACCATGAGTACAGTGTGAGAAGTTTGTACCCCAGCTTAAGGTAGCTTGCGGGAAACAAGCATTCCCCCAGGTGAATGTATAAGTAGCCTGTGAACATGTTTCAAAGTATGAAAGCTGGAAGAAGACAACTGTAACTTTTCTCAGGAAAGTGTCCTTGGTAAAGATCTTGATTTTCCATCCTCATGACATCATCATGACATCATCACAATGACCAAATTTGTGGATAACACCCATTCCTATACTTCAAGTTTCTCTATGAGAAACTGTTCCCTGTCTTGCTGTAGAACTGCTTTCTCTTCCTCCCACCTTGCTTGAAGAGCTAGTTTTTCTTGTTCTTCATTACTGTGTTGTTCTAGCATATATTTCTATGCTTTCACAAAAGCTTGGGTAGCTTGTGTTGTCTCTTCCTGAGCTCGTCAAATATGAGCTTCAACTTTATTGGCGATATGGTGTAGTTGGGCTAGCTCATCTCCTGGTTCTTCTGTTCCACTTGTCGAGGGGGCAATAGAAACTGTGTCGCTGGATTGTAGTGTCTGCTTCACTTCTCGAAGTTCACCCTTAATTTGGATAAATACCTCCTCCTGCTTCACTTCTTGATTTTCCGTGATCTCCAATGAAGCATCATTGAATGCAGCGACTAAGAATTCAAAGTCATCTGTGGTGAGGGTAGTCTTAAATGTAGCCTTGGTGGCTCTGGCTTTCTTTAGGGACGAAGGATTTGGCGGGGTAACCTTCCTTTTCTTAGTTGTATCCTCTTCGTCTCTAGGTGGAGTAACTTCACCTTTTTTTTGCTCGACTTCCGTGCCACCTAGTTCTCCACCATCATCTCCCTTCTTAGGTGAGGTCGAAGATGTCTCCACCGATGTGCTATGGAAATCATGCACTTCATCATTTTTCTTTGTTTTACTTGGTTGAAGTGTGTCCAACATAGTTTCATGGCTATCCACATTGGACATCTCTGTGGGGTCCACTGGAACAAGGAGGTCTGTCTACCATTCCTTGGTAATCTCCTCCAAGTCATCTTCTATCAATTTGTAATATGACTGGAGCTGTTATTTATGCTCATTAGCGTGTGCTATAATGTAGGTGAAGTGGCAGTCTGCGCTGAACTTCATCAAGGGTATAAAACTGTAAAGTGTTTTCGAGGTGATGTGCGATGTATAATGGGTTGCGATCTTCAACTGGTTGTAGTATGCATGGAAGACGACATTGAACTGCCACTGTTTTCTCATGTTGCTGAAATACCACAGTGTACAAAACTTCGCGACCAGTGGTTCGAAGGGTTTTATATCTGGGAAAGTGGTACCTTCTGGTAGTTCCTAGGAAATGAAAGAGATCATTATGAGAAGCCAACTAAAGTGGAAGTCATACCCTTTATCTTTCACTTCTCTACAATCAATCTCTAGTTGATTAACAAGGTACTGCACCCAGTTCATCTGTAATCCCTCTACGCACTTCCTTGCGAGGTCGACCATGAATCCGGTCACTTGATTTGGTCTATTATTACGAACTAAATTTACCGTGATCAAATGACAAGCAAGGCACACTACGTCACTTTGGATAGAGGCTACCTTGTAGCCTCACATTCTCTTCTCAACATCGCCATAGGTTTCCTTAATTCTTTGTGCTAATGCTCAGTCGGAGGTCTTTCCAGGGTATAACTCCTGAAGGTCAGGGCCTTGCATGCTAAGACCTATGATCCAATTGATCAAGGTTGAATCCACAGTGATGCATTGGTTTAGACATAGGTATCCTCCATGTTAGAAAGATAGAAGCAACTTTACGCACACATTCACCTCCTAGTGTCTACCAAAGGGCGGGATCTTCATAACATTCAACAATGTAGACTGCGCGAGGTTCTAGGTCCAAGACTGTGGGATGATATTCGAGTTCTTTCCCTTCATCTTCATTAGATACTTGTGTAGGGAAAGCATATTGTAGACTTTCCTGTCACTGAGGTTCAAGTCACTAAACTTCAATGCTACAAGCTTGTCTTGATCAGCTCGAACTACGTGCACCCCTTTCAAAAGGTACGCGGTGATCAAAGTATACTCGAATTCTTTGGGTAAACTGTCACGGTTAATCTCACTACTCAGAGGTGGTATGTAAGTCGACAGAATGTGTGGAATAAGCTTAGCGTTCACAATGCCATCTTTGTGCTTTGTTCTTGTCTCTATCATGGTTCTGGAAGGTCTTGCTCCATGAGTAGTTAAGGGAGAAGCTTGGACTCCTCTTGTTGATGATGCTTGCACACCTATAGACATCCTTCTTTTAGACATGAATCTCTCAGTCATTAAGTCAATCTGAACCTCTTCGACTACTTTCTCTACTATGTTGAGCTCGTCCAACATACAAGCTCAGGGTCGATTAGATCGGGTGTGAACTGGGTTCAAAAACTACAGTGGAGGGTATGGGAACAATGCGATGCTCATAGTGAAAAATAATCTTAGGCTGTGGGTTCAAGTTCTTAGTTAGAAAAATGAATTCTCGTTGCATGGTGCGATGGAATAAGTAAGAAAGTTAGCAACGGTCTTCTTGCAATGGGTATGAGGCGCCATTAACTTGTGTTATGTCCGTTATGGTGCAGTCTGATGGTCTAGTGGCGAACCATCAATGCTTTTCAACCCATTCGGAGTGGCATTCAAATGGTTATATCAGCTTCCAATGACTATATTGGTTCACCTTGACGAAGTGGCCTATGTTGTTGGTCTGATATCTCGGTAAAGTTCAATTTTTGCACGTTTCCCATTCTGCAAGGTTCCCTCTAAAATATTTTATAGTCTGTCAATATTAGATCTCCTTTTACTTAGTTTCCTATCCTTTTTTCCAGTGAGCTTCGTCTGAGGGATTCTCTTCCCATTTTGATTCTTATTTTCCTTGAACATAGGTACTTCGCGCTACTGAGATTCTCTCCTAAGAGCCAGGGGTAATAATGCTTCTTTTTCTGGGACATGTGCTTCGGTCTTCTATCAACCTTTTGACATTCTTTAAGCTTCGACATTTGGGCCTCTAATGATAAGTGGCTTTGATCTTTTCTCCTTTTCTTCAATCATCTGCATATCCTTCTGGTCATGAAATCTGTTAACTCTTGTCTCTGCTGTTCTAAAACTTTTTCTTCTTCTTTATTTCTGTCTTGATCTCTCTTAATCCAAGGTTTTCCAAGTAACATAATAAACGGGGCATTGTCCTCAATAAAATTGATAATCTCAAAATATTCTTTTTTCAAAGTTCCATTAGCATTAATAGATATTTGATTGAGCTTTCCACATAGGGTCACCATCTTTCCTCTAAAGAGTCCTATTCCTCTTAGTGAAGGGATCATAACAGGTCTTCCTATAGCTTCCCAAGTTCTCTCTGGCATGATGTTCACTAGTGTTTCTTCATCAAGAACACAATCAATGTCGAAATATCCTATTCTTACTTCAATGCATTCTTTTTCTTTAAAGATCTCTAATAACCTAAAATGTTTGTGGTCATTTAGGGTCTCTTTCATCTGTAGTAAAACTTTTTCAGATTCTTTTTGAGATTCAGCTATTTCTAGAGCTATCTTAGGGTTTTCTTCATTCAGATTCATTCTTTCAATCTTAGCAATCATTCTAGGGAAATCCAACACTTTATGGTCCAAATATTTGCAACAGAGACAACTAGGTCTTCCACCTGGGAATTCTTTAGCTAGATGGCCTAGTTTTCTGCAACTGTAACATAAGGTGAATCCCCTCTTTCTTGTTAATGATCCCCAACCTCTTCTGTATTGTACACTAGGATCATGGTAGCTAGCCTGCAAAAAATTCTTTCTAGGATCCTGCATCCATTGGTTAGTCTAAACATTCTTTCTATGCATAGGTATAACAAATTTATCATTATTCTTACCAGATCTATTCATATCAAACCTTCTTTCATATAACAATGCACTAGTTTTCAATCTGGGACAGACTCTATCAAGCATACCTAGATCCATATTTTAGAAACAAAAATTTTCACTTATCTTACTTTTACAGAGCATAAAGCTTCCATATCTAAAAAAATTTAGATTTTCTTACCTCTATCAGAGAATAGAGCTTATAGATCTTACCTCTTTCTATAGATCTGACCTCTTTTCTTTAGAAACTTCGACTTTAACCTTTCTTAGAGAACAAAGCATTCATATCTGACTTCTTTTCTTCAAATATGTCCTTCCTTCTTTAGCACAGAGCTTTTCAAATCAAGTGGATTACTGTGCACTAGGGCACAGGTCCACACATAGAGATTCCAAAGTTTTAGGATGAATATTTGCACAAAGCTTCTTCCTTCTCATTTCCCAGCAATCACAGTTTCAGGACCCAACAACGGAACCATTTATTGGCACAAGGGTAGACCCAGGGTTCAATGCTACAACAATGCACCAACAAAACCCTAACTACTGGCCCTTTCAGCAACACCTGCGAAGTAGATGAAGTCTCACCCGAGGTAGAGGCAGGGGTGGTTACATGACTTAGATGTATGCAACCTTAGCTGGGACACAGATCTGTGATTCTAACACTTAACAGAGCACTTAGTAGTTAATCTGCATCAATATTTAGTTCTTAGTAACAATGCAGACGTACCCTAATTATAGAGTATTGCAGTATGCAACCAAATCCATCATATAATAACACTTAACATAAAAGGAACACATTAGATCTAGTAGATTCAAGAACTAAGCACATTCACATAGGTCAGATCTAGCATTCATTCACATGATTAGGCACAAAGAAACATCATATCTATCTAACATACATTGCACAAAGCAGAACAACACAACATGTACGTGGTTCACCCCCACCCTGAGGCTACATCCACCAACTCTTCTTCTTTATTAATTTCTTCAATTGGTTACAACACACAGTCACCAAAAACCCTTCTACGCACAGGACAAAAGATCTACGTAGCTCGCTAGATCCTTCTTCCTTGCCTTGTAGCACAAAGCCTTCTATAATATCTATAATAACTTGCACTTAGCTTTGTAACACTTCTACAGTAATGCATAGAGCACTACTAACACTTAGCTTACATCACATAGATAGGCTACTATCCTCTACGTACTTCGCCTAGACATCTATTTATACATACAAAAGTGGGCCTAAGCATGGGTAAGCCCACGGGACGACATCCCTTTCCCATTACATTGTCCCAAAACCCAAAAAGGGGCCCGAAAGTGGACCAAGATCCCATGATCTCTTCTTCGTTTGGCACTCCATCTTTGATAGGCTGTCGAAGTCCCAAAAATGGTCAAATATGACCAAGTGTTCCTCAAAAATTTGTCAAGGGCCAACAATGGTCAATGTTACTCATGTAATGAATATTGTCACAAAGATTTGTGTTGGCCCTTGGTTATGGAAGTACATGAAGATCAAGGAAGAAAAGGGAGAATGAAAACTTCACAAAAGACACAGTGACTGATACTGGGTCGAAGTGAGCAAAAGAGTAGAAAACATGGAGCAAAGTAAGCCGTTGGATGAGGAGATCGAGGATAATAGATCAGAAAGAAATAAGGATCGTCGAAAACTCAGAAAGAGGATAAATCTAT
>JZKD02S2101537.1:290428-321934 GCA_000966675.3 Picea glauca | reverse complement strand
GAATAGTACTCCTTTCTCTTCTGTCCAATGTCTCCCAATCTTCCTTCGACATACTAGAAGGTGGTGTACTAGTAGGTTGTGTACCAATATCATGTGTGCTAGTAGACGGTGTACCTTGAAAGACAGGCCGACAAATCCCTAAAAATACGGGTCAAGTTGACCTAGGTTTTAGACCCCTAGGGTTTTGGTATCTAGGGTTTTCATCACCTAGGTTTCAATCGAATGATGTCGGTTAGTGATTGTAATGTATAAATAAGAACCTACATGAAGGAAGGAGGGTTGATATAGTTTTTGTTCCTTTGTGGTTATTGATATGTAGTGAGAGATTATTGTTGTGTAAGAGAGAAATGCTAAGTGTGAGAGCCTTCTGGTATTGTAAGATCTTCAGGTGGGTGTGAAGATCAACCCTGTAGCTGGGTGAGCAGGGAGGGGAGAGAAAGAGAGGATAAGAGAGAAGATCTGCTAGCTAGGAACGTAGACAAGAACTGTATGCTTCATATTAATACATTATCAAGCACAGTTTTGTGGATGTAGCCCTAGAGATAGGGTGAACCATGTATATTTTGTGTTGTGTGTGATTGGTATTCTATCTCTGTCGTTGATATACTGTGATTGCATTATTATGTTAGATCTGATAAGTAGATGTGCAGAGTAGATCCAAGATGATAAGTGATATATGAATGTTGTGTTGTTATTGTATTAGATCCACTTGATATTCCCCTTGGTTGCAGACATATCTATCCTACAGCCCCCCCATAACTGCTTCAGGTGAGATTGTATCTACTTCGCAGGTGTTTCCGAAATGACCACTAATTAGGGCTTGTTAGTGCACTCTTGGAGCTGAACCATGGGTCTGCCCCTGTGCCAACAAATGGTTTCGTTGCCGAGACAAGAATCTTCTTGAGGGAATGTCAAGGTGGTTTCCATCAAATATAGAGACTCAAAAGTGGATAGAGGATCAAGAAAAGGACTTTGATGAAGCCCAAAACAAGAACCCTAATCTTAGTATAGAGAATTGGTTGGAGAAATATATCTTTACTAATATACACAAGATGTTTTTTGGGGTAATCCATCAAGAGCTATATGAGTGGTTAGCTAGGTTAGAAGATACTGAGTTTGAGATTCGATCTAGACCTCCTGTGGTTTGGATGTCAGAGCTGATCAAGAAGGTCAAGATAGATCATAATTTCATACCACAAGAAGTAGATCACTGGTTTGATAGCACCATTGGAGGGTACATCACCGAGTTTGTTGTTGACAGAGTAGAGTCATTTAGCCAAGACAAGAGATATTTCTTCAATGGACCCAGAGGGAAATTTTTACAATTCTTGAAGTTGAAACTCAAGATGCTATTACATGAAAAGAACATATTGAAGATACAATATGTTGGTCGGATCTACAAAAGCTAACGTTCAAGAATTCAGACAATGACAATGACACAAAAGCCAGACATATGCACAGTGGGAGAGTGTTCATAGAAGTTAACCTTGTGAACTTGTTCAAGAAGAACAATAAGGACGAGGGTTTCTATAGTCGAGAAGAGGTAGATCTAACAGACGAGGAGCATTCAGAACCTACTGGGACAGAGGAAGGGAATGTTGAAGAGCTTTGCTGGGACGAGCTAGAGACTTCAAAAACTGCATAAACCATTGAAGTAAGTACTATTGTCCCTCTTGTTGATTCATCAACACTAAGAAATTAGAATAGTCAGAGTCAACAGAGCCCTCAGAGTACTATTACTAGTAGTTCATCATATACTCAGACAGGAAACCTAGGCAACTCTATGGAAGATGAGATGAGACTCCCTATCTTTAGGGGAGATGGATATAAATATACTAATCAACACTAGTTCCTATGTGAAGCCGTATGGAATATTAAAATTGTCACTGATGAAGCTGTCAAAAAAACCCAGTTTAGTACCACTCTAATAGATCGTGCATTGAGATGGTACATGAAGATTGTACAAGTACTTGCACAACTTAAGAAACTTAATCAGATTAAGAATGTGCTGATTGTAGAGTTCAAGAAACCCAAGTCGTAGTCACAATGTATTAGAAATATGAGAGAGATCAAGAAAAAGGTAGCAGAACCTGTTTGGGAATTCGATCAGAGATTCAAAACCTTAACAGGTTGATTGAATTTTTAGATCCCAGATGAGTAGAATAAAGAATGGTTCATTGTTTCCCTCTTACCAAACATTGGAGTTCTTTCTATGCAATAGAGTATTGATTCATAGTCTGAGGCATTGTAGATCACCATGAAGCTAGAATCAACCCCTATGGGAGAATCCCATTCAGGTATGAGTCAAATCTTGAGTCAGCTAACTATTTTGTCTCTGCAGGTCGAAGATATGAAAAAGGACAAGGGAAAAGATAAGAGAGAAGACATCTGGTGTGTTAGGTGCATATTATAAGGCCATGACAAGGAACACTGTCCCCTATTCAATGAATACTTGTCTTTTGGAGCTCCAAGCCCTCTAAAGTAAGTCACCTTACCCTAGTGTGAGGTATGAAAAAATAGACATTTCCCGGGTGAGTGCTATTACATGAAAAAGTATGTTAAGACACCCACAAATTTGTATTGCACGTTCTGTAAGTCTGTGGGGAATGATGTTAGGTATTGTAGGGCTTACGATCTCATGCATGAAAGGTTGCGAGACATATAGAAGATTCAAGGAGAAGTACAACAAGAAGGAAACACTACGCAGTATAACTCCCCTGGAAGAGGAAACTTCAATCCTCGTGGTGGACTTGGAGGAAGAGGTCGAGGAAAAGGAATGGGTCAAGGCCAAGGAAAGATAATTTTTTATAACTGCACACATTCAGGACACCTCACAAGGGATTTTCAGAACCCTTGTACTATTTGCAGCTACTATAGCTCGTTTGAACATGTTATAGAAGATTGTCCTGTGCTGCTATATAAGCTTCAAAAAAGATGAGGACCTCAACAGAACCCGCAAGTGAAACTAATATATGCTAAATCTCGCGGAGAAGACCCTATAGTGGATGTTATAACCAGAGGAGGCATTCTTACAGAAGAAGAAAGACTGACCCAAGGGAATATTATGGAAGACTCGGGAATCAGAAAAGCCACAGAGAAGACACAAATGTTTGATGCAAAGAAATAAAGACAAATGTTTGAGGAGGCAAGAAAATAATTCAGAGGAGACCAGGGTTCCTCATCGAAGACAAGACCAGAAGTGAGAGAATATGGAATGCCTCAGGAATTTGATCAATATTCTTCGCCAAGAGAAGGAAAAGAGGTAAGCAAGCTCATGGAATTTCTATATACTTGTATTAAGTTGATTCATGATGAAAGCATTGTACAAGAGCTACAAATTTTAATCAGACAGTATGAACTAGGAAAGATACACCCCTTACTAAATAGGGAAGTACATCAAATTGATTAGAAGAGAAGGACCAATAAGGAATCACACTTGAATGCTCAAATAGGTCAATATGATATAGACTATGTGGTCCTCAACTTAGGGTCAGAGTTCAATGTCATGGCGAAGCAAACCTAGGCACTGATGGGAAAATCGAAGTTGATATATTCCCCTATCAGGCTTAGGATGGCTAATCAACAAGCTGTAAGCCCCTTTGGCAGATTGGAACATGTCCATGTGGACATCGACAGAGTCAAAACGTTTTCATATTTTGAGGTAATTGAGATATTTGATGATAGTTTTCCTTACCCTGCGCTGTTAGGAGTTGATTGGGCTTTCAATAATTCCATTGTGGTTGATTTGAAGAAAAGACGTATGACCTTTGAAAGAGATGGCCTTAGGGTCATTGCACCTTTAGATCCATATGAAGGTCAGCAATACATAGAACCTATCAAAGAAGAATACCACACATATGATTTGGAAAACATATACAAATTAACATCCAGACAAGAGGATTACATTAATCGTACGACCGATGGAAAATTAATCTAACGAAGTGATAGAGAATGTTCATCAAACTCAGAAGAATCACTAGATAACTGGCAGAATAAGATGTATGAAGTATCTACAAGAAGACGTGCTAGATTAACCAGAGAAGTTCGTTGGATCGACACAACAGTAAGTAACTTACCCACCTTTGATGGTCTGAATCCTTTAGAAACCTTCTTGTCAGACTTTGAGGAAAGTATACCAATACAACAAATATTGTTGGCTATGGATGATGCCTTGAAATCCACACTAGAAAGATGGTGGGGGACACATAAACAAAACATTAAAGAATGGGTACAATGTCATACCCTGATGACAACACGATTCTCAACACAAGTAGAAGGCTGTGAAGTTCAATACACAGGTCGAAGCTTCCCAAAGGACCATGTGCGAAGCTGTGAGAAATCCTAGAGTTCCTTAAGAACAGTGGGTACACAAATTCATCAACACACTAGACATGACACCTATCAACTGGTACCTCCAAGTAGAGTTGCACCTCATCACTACATATTGGAAAGGTATGACTCATAATTTTATAACCACCTTCTTATTTGAAATTCAATATCCTTTAGTAGATCAAGCATTACATATTGTGAGACAGAAAGTATTTGAGGAAGCCTCTAGCATTCCTTTGGAGCAAGAAGAGGATGAATGGACTGCACCTCTCCATAAATTGCAAGGTTGTTACAACATCAATGCTCGTGAAGACGATGATCCTAGGAAGGTGAACATCACTGAAATGGAAGGCCAAAGAGATGTGGAAGGACCAAGAGTTGAGCTAACATTCATTGGACAACCAATCAAGATTAAGAAGGTCAATATTGGAACATAGAAGACACCAAAGTTTGCAAATGTTGGAGATTATTGGGATGTTGCCACCATTGACAAGATCACAGAGTTACTGCATGAATATCAAGACTTATTTCCAACCAAGTTCACTAATATGAAAGGCATTAAAGGGCCTATGGGAGAGATGAGGATCCCTATGAAGCTAGATGGAAGACCATTCAAACAAATACCTTACATATTGAACCCTAAATATAAGGAGAAAGTGAAGATTGAGCTTGACAGAATGCTGGAAGCAAGGATTATAGAACCCGACGAAGATTCGGAATGGATTAGCCCTATGGTGGTGCAAGACAAGAAGAAATGAGAGATCAGGATCTACGTACATATCAAGAAGCTGAATGATGCTTGTTTGCATGACCCCTTCCCTACACCATTCACTGACAAAGTGTCAGATAATGTGGGAGGACAAGAGGTATATTCTTTTACAGATGGATTTTTAAGATACCATCAGATTTGGATTTCCAAGGAAGATCGCCATAAGACCACATTTGCAACAAAATGGGGATCTTACCAATATACAATGATGCCACTTGGATTGAAGAATGTCGCATCCATCTTTTCCAGGGTGGTGGTCGAAGCATTCAAGGATTTTTTGCATAAATTTCTAGAAGCATATTTTGATGATTGGAGTATTTTTAGTTTACTCAAGAATCATATTGAATGTCTAAGGCTAATGTTGGATAAATGCAGGGTGTGTCAAATTTCCTTAAACCTGAAGAAATGCATCTTATTTTCACCATTTGGAGTGTTTTTAGGTCATATTGTATGCAAGCAAGGGTTACTGGTAGATACATCCAAAATCGCCATTATAGTTGATCTACCCCCTCCTACTTCAGTCAAATAGCTGCACACTATGTTGGGACATACATGATACTACAAGAAGTTCATTAAAGGATATGCTCAGATCAAAACACCCATGGAGAAACTATTGAAGAAGGATTGTCAGTCTAGTTGGATAGAAGAATGCCAACAAAGCTTCGACACACTGAAATAGAAAATGGTTACTGGGCCTATTATGGTTTTCCCATATTGGACCAAGGAATTTCATGTGCATGTCGATGTGTCTTCCATTGATTTAGGAGAAGCGTTAGCACAACCTGGAAAAGGCGATATTGACCAACCTTTATGTTTTTCTAGTAGGAAGCTATCAACTCCTGAGACTAATTGCACCACCACCAAGTGAGAAGGGTTAGCCATGGTGTACGCATTGCAGAAATTTCACCACTACTTGTTGGGAGGACACCTTAAAATGTTTATTGATCACTCTGTGCTGGAATACCTAGTCAACAAGCTAGTGTGGGGGGAAGGATATGCATATGGCTTCTGCTATTTCAGGAATATGACTTTGAGATCATAGTTAAGCCAAGAAGAATGAACAAAGGTCCTGATCACTTGTCAAGGTTGGAACATGGCGAAGAGCCGACCAGTTTGGAGGATGCACAGTTACTGGCCATTAGAAAGATCTATGACCACTTCACAGAGATAGTCTAGTTCCTATCAACAAGAATGGCACCTAGTGAGTATACAATTGCTCAGAAGAAATGGATAGTAGTGCGAGCTGCAAACTTCTCACTTATAACTGGACATCTATATAATATGGGACCTAATGATATATTGAGAAGGTGTGTTATGGAGGCAGAGAAAACACTGATCCTCACAGAATCTCATGAAGGAATCGCAGGAGGACATTATGCAGGTAAAGCAATTGCATAGAAGGTTCTTAGAGCTGGCCTTTGGTGGCCTACCTTACATAGAGATGCTAAAGACTATTCCAGAGCCTACGATGTATGCCAAAGAGTTGGGAAACCATCCAAAAGAGATGAAATTCCATTAACACCATAGATGACCCTACAAGCATTCGCGAAATGGGCCATTGACTTCATTGGACCTATAAACCCACCAGGAAAGCATACAGGAGAAAGGTGCAAAATTACAACAACATAATACTTGACCAGATGGGCCGAAGCAAGAGCAGTTAAGGACTGTAGTGCAACTACAACTGCGTGCTTCATATTTGATGACATCATAACTAGGTTTGGATTCCCAAAGATCCTTATGAGTGATCAAGGCACACATTTCATCAGTAAGATATTTGAAGCCCTGACTGAAGAATTTGCAATCCACCATCAGAAGAGCACACCGTACCATCCACAAGAAAATGGGACAATTGAAGCATTTAACAAGATTTTGGAGACAACACTAACCAATATTTGTAGTGTGAATAGGGATGAATAGGATTTAAGAGTACCAACAGTATTATGGGACTATAGAACCACTTGCAAGAAGATGACAATGTAGACACCTTTTAAGTTGGTATATGGTCTTGAAGTTGTTGTTTCAATGGAATATTTGGTACCAATCCTAAGAATTGTTTCCTTTTGATATATGTATGACCCTGGTGTTGTTTAAGAGAGGCTTGCATAGTTGGTCGAACTAGAAGAAGATAGATTTATTACAGGATTCCATCAGTAGGTTCAAAAGGAAAGAGAGAAGGCATATTTTCACAGACACATCAAGAAGAAGGCATTTAAACAAGGTGATCTACTACTGATATACAACAGTAAGTTCAAAAAACATCCTGGGAAGTTTATAACGCATTGGCTAGGGCCATATGAGATCACCTATGTTATAGAAGGAGGAGCTGTGCAATTGAAGAATCTGAATGGTGAATGCAAGGAAGGATTAGTGAATGGGAAAAGGTTGAAATTGTACTATGACAACCAACTGCCCCGCAACTCTCAGTAAACACAAGAAGAAAAGGGTCTAGGTACCAGGTGCAGTTGAAAATGGGTACCATACACAAAAAAGACAGTTTGCGCAAGGAAGGAGAGGAGGCATCGAACATAAAGTATAGGCTGCATTGCACAATATGAAGTCAAAGTAAAACAAGAAGCTGAGATCTGAAGTTTGATGCAGGAGCATCTCAAGCGAGCCAGCGTGGAAGAAAAAGACAACTGGACAAGCGCCAACTCAAATTTTGAAATTACCTTTAAATTGATGTGCAATATTAAATGAGATAATTAAGAAGGAGCACACTTGTATAATGTAAATGGAACCTGAGCAATTTTCTCTTGTCCTTAGTAGGTAGAAGGCAATTATGGTAGTTAATGAAGGTAGATAGAATTTAATTCTAGATTAGACAGTTTTAGAGCGCAAGAGGGAAACAGGATATAGACACCCTCATTGTATATTGTAACATTATTGAGAAGAGCATAGGAGAGAAGCAGAGAGCTGTGTAGCAGACTCCATGTACAAAAGTTTCGAATTAATACAGAGAAATCTGTAATTCAGACTCATGGTGTTCATATATTCTCTGTGTATGCATCTTTAAATGTTATGCTCATGAATGTTTTACTCTTTATGTCATGCAATTGCTTTTATGCTATGTATGAATGATTTCTTGTTGAATTTCTAAAATCTGAGAGGAAAGGGTAATGGAATGAGTTTCAATTGTTTCTCTATCTGAGCAAGAGTTCCTGTAAGGAGTGAAGTTGAAGTGTCCACAAGGAGTGCGTTGACAAAAGGTTCAGAGGTTTGTCTCCAAAAGCTCAGTAGAGATAGCTTTTGTTCTCATTTCCATAGAAGTGCAGGCAGGCACAGGATCCGTACAAGAAGTGCACATGTCAAGTGAAGCCTGAGGGTTGCGAACCTGAGCGAAGAGTTTAGAGACTGCTGCTGCAAAGAGTGCGCCAGTCGAAGGATTTCAACATTTGAAAGTGGTTGAAAGTCTATCGCAAGGAGTGCGTGCAAGAATTTCTAAAAGACTTGAAGTTGGAGAAAGTATCAGAAGGATCTAAAGTCTTCAAAGGTCGTTGAAGGCATAGTAATAAGGGATCGCAGGAGGATGAGTTCTCAGAGGAAGAGACAGATGGTGGAAATTCTCGGTGGAGAATCTGCGAAGTCCCGTGAGCTGTCAGATCTCATAGAGAAGCAAGGAAGTTACGGCAAAAGCGTTGAAAGGTTCTAAGCTCAGGAGGAGTAGGACTGCAGATCCAAGCCGTAAGGGCCATTAGATTTACACGTGGATACTTGTATCAGGTTTTCGTGGGTGGAAGTCCCGTAATCCTTGCAACGGGAATCACGATATTCCAAAACACGACATCTCAAAAGCTAAGAGGATTTGTTTGGGCCATGGAGGAGTCAGTGAGTGGACAGGTGGTGCACTATTGACACGGAGTCAAACTCTGTTGATCGTTTTGGATTTTCATGGAGTGAAGTTCTGGATTCATAGCATTAGGATTCGTGATATTGTGAAGTCCAAAGTCCCGATGAAGTGAAGTGGTGTTGAAAGGTCAAAGCCCGCGAGTGTATTAGAGTTTTGGAAAATCAGAATTCAGGAATCGAGGAGACAAGTTTCTCGACACCTCGATCACTGAAATCACGATAGGGAAGATCCCGAAAGGGAAAAGGAAAGGTCAGCATTGACTATTTCATGTTTCAAGGATTTGAGAGACCAACACTCAGCCATTGGATTCACGAAAGAACGAAGTCCAATCTCCTAAGTGCAAAGAGGGGATCCCAAGAGGATTGTTGTGGGTGTAGATTTCCTGATAGTGAAATAGAAGAGTCGTTTTAGAGTTCTTCGGGCTGGTGAAATGGAAAGATCTTGTGTTGACGTGGACCTTCTGACCTACGGGTTGTGGAGGGAGCATCATCATCAAGTGGTATCAGAACACATAAAGGTTCATTTCTTTCTGTAGCGGAGAAGAAAGAGAATTCACCATGCTTTCAAGGAGAAGGGACAGGAAAACACCCGATCCACCAGAGGATAGGGAAATGGCGCGAAGAAGGGGTAGGCAGATGACAGAGCTAGCAATGGAGAGAGAGATGCTTGATCTATTGGCTAGACTCAAAGACATGGAGACAACACAAAGACAAACAATCAGTGCTCGGGATCTTAGTGATTCCAAAAGTGAGATTAAGGCTGAACATGAAGAAGAAGTTGTAGTAGAAGATGCAGCAAATGAACGATTGATTAGAGCTATTGCAAGAATGGGTGCAAGAGCGAAGATGGACATTCCAGTTTATGAGGGAAATCTGGATGCAGAGGAGCTTCTAGACTGGATTAGAGCTCTAGACACATACTTTGACTATGAAGACGTTGAAGAGGACAAGAAATTCAAGCATGTTGTCACTAGATTGAAGGGACATGCAACATTGTGGTGGGATGAACTATGAGCTGATAGACGCTGCAAAGGCAAGCAAAAGATCAAAAGCTGGGATAGAATGATCGTGAATATGAAGGCGAAATTCATCCCGAGAGATTACCAGATCACTCTGTTCAAGAGGATGCAGAACCTGAGACAGAAGATGATGACAGTGAAAGAATACACTGAAGAATTCTACAAGCTGAACATCAGGGTAGGTCATCAGGAGAGTGATGATGAAAAAGTTGCCAGATATATGAATGGCCTGAGATATGATATTTAGGATGAGATGAGCATGGTAACCATCCAGACGGTGGAAGATGCTTATCAGATGGCTCTGAAAGCAGAAGAGAAGCTGAGCCGAAAGAAGAGTCAGAGAGTCCGAGACAGAAGTCATCCCAGAGGAAAATCAATTGACTAGGATAAATATCAGAAGCCCAAGGAGGACTGGAAGAAATCTCAGACTTGAACTGAGAGAGGTGGAAGTTCATAAAGAGGACAGCATACTGAGCAGAGAGGAGATTATGCTGACAATAATACTTTTCCTTGCACTAGAGGTAGAGGAAGAGTAAGAGGTAGAGTAATAACATGCTTCACATGTGGAAAGAATGGGCACAAGTTTTACGAGTGTCCAGAAAAAAGGAAGGAGAGTGCAGAAACTCACATAACTAAAGCACAAAGGCAGGATGTTGAGGGAGAAAATGTTGAAGGCAGAAGATCGCTGATGATGTGAAAAGCTCTTTTGACACCAGAGAAGGAGGTGGAGAGTTCAGTCCAAAGAACCAGACTTTTCCAGACTGCTTGCAAGACCAAGGACAGGGTATGCAAGGTCATTGTGGATAGTGGTAGCACAAATAATCTTGTTTCTACGGAGATGGTAGAAAAGTTGGAGCTGGAGATGATTGATCATCCAAGCCCATACAGAATTTCATGGCTACAAAAAGGACATCAGGTAACTGTCACTAAACAATGTTTAGTTGAATTTAAGATAGAAGGATATAATGATAAGATACTATGTGATGTTATTCCTATGGATGTTTCTCATCTATTGCTGGGTAGACCATGGAAATATGACAAGAATGTGATTCTTGATGGGAGAATGAACACATACACCCTAGAGAAGAATGGGAGGACACATATGTTGCTTCCAATAAAAGATAAGGAGGTGAAACCTGAAGTAAGCAACACAATACTTCTCATGAGTGGGAAGGAAATTCTTACAGAGGTTAAGAAGAAGGAGTATCCATAGTTCATTGTGGTCAGGAAACCGAAGATTGTTTTGACCAGCACAAGAGTGGATGATTTACCAGAAAAAGTTTAGGAACTGCTAGAAGAGTTCGCTGACATAGTAGTGGACGAACTACCTAGCTCGTTTCCACCAATTAGAAGTGTGAGTCACCATATTGATCTCATACCAGGAGACATTTTGTCGAACAAAGCTGCATACAGATTAACGCCGCAAGAGAACGAAGAGGTCAAAAGACAAGTCCAGGAGCTGTTGGACAAAGGTTTGGTCAGGGAAAGCTTGAGTCCATGTGTTGTTCCAACAATACTCAGTCCGAAGAAATACGGAGGCTGGAGGATGTGTACTGACTCGAGGGAGATCAACAAGATAACCATCAGGTATAGATTTCCATTGCCGAGGATGGATGATCTGATGGATTGCTTGAGTGTAGAAAAATATTTTTCAAAGATTGATTTGAAAAGCGGTTATCATCAAATCTGCATGAGAGAAGGTGATGAATGGAAGACAACATTCAAAAATAACGAAGGGTTGTATGAATGGATTATTATGCCGTTTGTCTTAACAAATGTGCCAAGTACCTTCATGAGGTTGATGAACAAAGTCCTAAGGGAGTTCATCGGAAAATTTGTCATTGTGTATTTGGATGACATACTGGTTTTTAGTAAAACAGTGGCAGAGAATCTGAAGCATTTGTCTACAGTGATGCAAAGGTTACAACAAGAGAAGCTATTGATAAACATGAAGAAATCCTCATTCATGAAGACAGAGCTCATTTACTTGGGGTTTGTTATTTCGGCAAATGAGTTGAGGATGGATCCAGATAAGGTGGAGGTAATCAAGAATTGGCCATCACTAAAGAATATCTTTGAGGTGAGAAGTTTTCACGGATTGGCTAGTTTCTACCGAAAGTTCATACCTGAGAGGCTGTGGGATGCAATCAGCATGGACTTCATATTGGGGTTGCCAAGAACGCAAAGAGGCTTTGAGTCAATCTTTTTTGTGGTAGATAGATTTTCCAATATGGCACACTTCATTCTATGTCAGAAGACCAGTGACACAACTCACATTGCGAATATGTTTTTCAAGGAAGTCATTCGACTTCATGGTTTTCCAAGGAGTATAGTTTCGGATCGAGATACTAAGTTCATAGGGAATTTTTGGAGGACCTTATGGAAGAAGCTGGGAACTAACTTGTCTTTTAGTTCGTCTTATCATCCTCAGATGGATGGACAGACATAATTGGTGAATAGAAGTCTGGGAGACTTGCTGAGAAACTTGGTGACAGAACACCACAGCTAGTGGGACAACATATTACCACAGACAAAGTTTGCTTATAATGACTCGGTTAACAAGAGCACAGGGCATAGTCCATTCTAGGTTGTCTATGGCATACAGCCGCGAGGAATTTCTGAATTGAGAGATTCAGAATAGACTGCGACTAGGAGCACTAGTGCAGAAGATTTCACAGAGGCAATGAAAGAACTTCACAACCAGGTGAAGGAGCGACTACAGAGTTCAAGCCAGGAATATAAGTGCAGAGAAGACCAACATAGGAGACAACTTCAATTTGAGGTTGGTGATTTGGTTCTATCACATTTGAGAAAGGAAAGGTTCCCGAAAAGAACATATAATAAGCCGAAGATGAAGAAAATCGGACCATGTGGGGTCTTGAAGAAAATTGGGGCAAATGCTTACGAGATTGAATTACCCTATGGGATCGGAATTTCTCTGAAATTCAATATCTCAGATTTGTACCCATATAAAGCTGAGGAAGCAGGAATAGGAGATGAGAAACTAGTGATTCAGTGGACAAAGTAGATGCCAGTTGCAGATAAGCCGCAGATGGAATGCATACTGGATAAAAGAGTAAGCAAGAAAACTAGGCAGAAAGAATACTTTGAATATTTGGTCAAATGGAAGGGCCATCCAGTTGAAGATGCCAGCTGGGACAATGAAGCGGAGATCCAGAAGCATGGACACACAGTGCATGAGCTCATCGACAGGAGCCCCTGAAAATTTTCAAGCGAGGGAGTATGATGCAGGAGCATCTCAAGCGAGCCAGCGCAGAAGCAAAAGACAATTGGACAAGCACCAGCTCAAATTTTGAAATTACCTTGAAATTGATGCGCAATATTGAATGAGATAATTAAGAAGGAGAACACTTGTATAATGTAAACGGACCCTGAGAAATTTTCTCTCGTCCTTAGTAGGTAGAAGGAAATTATGGTAGTTAATGCAAGTAGATAGAATTTAATTCTAGATTAGACAGTTTTAGAGCACAAGAGGGAAACAGGATATAGACACCCTCATTGTATATTGTAACATTATTGAGAAGAGAATATGAGAGAAGAAGAGAGTTGTGTAGTAGACTCCATGTACAGAAGTTCTGAATTAATACAGAGAAAGCTGTAATTCAAACTCATGGTGTTCATATATTCTCTGTGTATGCATCTTTGAATGTTATGCTCATGAATGTTTTACTCTATCTATCATGCAATTGCTTTTATGCTATGTATGAATGATTTCTTGTTGAATGTCTGAAATATGAGAGGAAAGGGTAATGGAATGAGTTTCAATTGTTTCTCTATCTGAGCAAGAGTTCCTACAAGGAGTGCAGTTGAAGTGTCCGCAAGGAGTGCATTAACAAAAGGTTTAGAGGTTTGTCTCCAAAAGCTCAGGAGAGATAGCTTTTGTTCTCATTTCCAAAGAAGTGCAAGCAGGCACAAGATCCGTACAAGAATTGCACAGGTCAAGTGAAGCCTCAGGGTTGCAAACCTGAGCGAAGAGTTTAGAGACTGCTGCTGCAAAGAGTGCGCCAGTCGAAGGATTTCAACACTTGGAAGTGGTTGAAAGTTTTCTGCAAGGAGTGCGTGCAAGAAGTTCTAAAAGACTTGAAGTTGGAGAAAGTATCAGAAGGATATAAAGTATTCAAAGGTCATTGAAGGCATAGTAATGAGGGACCACAGGAGGATGAGTTCTCAGAGGAAGAGACAGATGGTCGAAATTCTCGGTGGAGAATCCGCGAAGTCCCGTGAGCTTTCAGATCTCATAGAGAAGCAGGGAAGTTACGGGGATAGCGTCAAAAGGTTCTAAGCTCAGGAGGAGTAGGACTGTATATCCAAGCCATAAGGGTTGTTGGATATAAACATGGATACTTGCATCGGGTTTTCATGGGTGGAAGTCCCGTAAACCTTGCAACAAGAATCGCGATATTCCGAAATGCGACATCCTGAAAGCTAAGAGGATTTGTGTGGGCCACGGAGGAGTCAGTGAGTGGACAGGTGGCACACTATTGACATGGAGTCAAACTCCGTTGATCATTTTGGAGTTTCGTGGAGTGAAGTTCCAGATTCATGGCATTAGGATTCGCGATATTGCGAAGTTCGAAGTCCCAATGAAGTGAAGTGGCATTGAAAGGTCAAAGACCATGAGTGTATCGAAGTTTCGGCAAATTGAAATTCGGGAATCGAGGAGACAAGTTTCTCGACACTGCGATCGCCAAAATCGTGATAGGGAAGATCCTGAAAGGGAAAAGGAAAGGTCAGCGTTGACTGTTTCGGGTTTCGGGGATTCGAGATACCAATGCTTGGGCATTAGATTTGCGAAAGCGCGAAGTCCGATCTCCTAAGTACAAAGAGGGGATCCCAAGAGGATATGTTGTGGGTGTAGATTTCCTGATAGGGAAATAGAAGAGTCATTTTATATTTCTTCGGGCCAGTGAAAGGGAAAGATCATGTGTTGACATGGACCTTCTGACCCGCGGGTTGTGGAGGGAGCGTCGTCATCAAAGTTACTTGGGACGAGTCACATGTGAGTGTTGGGGGCCTGTTGGCCCTTGGTTATGGAAGTATGCAAAGATCAATGAAGTAAAGGGAGAATGTGAACTTAGCGGAAGACACAATGACTGATATTGGGTTGAAGTGAGAAAAAATGAATAAAAGATAGAGATAAGTAAGTCATTGGATGAGGAGATTGAGGATGACAGATCTGAAAGAAAGAAGGATCATGGAAAACTTAGAAAGTGTAGAAATCCACCATTGGATTCTTTGGAGCACCGCGTGAGAAGGAAGGAAAGACAGTCTCGAGAAGGCCTGAAAATACGAGTCAAGTTGACCTAGGGTGTTGGACACCTATGTTTTGACCTAAGGATGTCGATGAGTTATTGTAATGTATAAATAATAACCTACATGAAGGAAGGAGGGTTGATCTAGTTGTTTTTCCTTCGTGGTTATTGGTATGTAATGAGAGATTATTTTTGTGTAAGAGATAAGTGCTAAGTGTGAGAGACTTCTGGTATTGTAATATCTTCAGCTGGGTGCGCTGATCAATCCTGCAGTTGGGTGCATAGGGAGGGGAGAGAAAGAGAGGAGAAGAGAGAAGATATTCTAGCTAAGAACACATAAAAGAACTGTATGCTTCATATTAATACATTATAAAGCACAGTTCTGTAGACGTAGCCCTAGAGAGAGGGTGAACCACATATATTGTGTGTTTTGTATGATTGGTATTCTGTCTCTATCATTGATATACTTTGATTGCGTTACTATGTTATATCTGATAAGTAGATGTGCAGAGTAGATCCAAGTTGATAAGTGATATATGAATGATGTGATGTTCTTGTATTAGATCGACCTGATATTCCCCTTGGTTGCAGACATCTCGATCCTGCAACCCCCCCATAACTTCTTTGGGTGAGACTGCATCTACTTCGTAGGTGTTTCCTAAAGGGCCAATAGTTAGGGCTTGTTGGTGTGCTCTTAGAGATGAACCTTGGGTCTGACCTTGAGGCAACACTTTGGAATGCAGATATTATGGAAGGAAAGATAGTGAAAGATTTCATAACACCCTAAGGTGTTGGAGATGTAATCAAGTAGGACATATTGTTGCTCATTTTCACACCATGAGATGCTACAACTGTAGTGGATTTGGCCACAAATCCCTGGATTCATGGAACACAAGAAGAAAATCCATGATGAGGACTTCATATAGCATGACTAGAAGAAGGCATGAAGTTAGGAAGGAAGAAATTTTTGAAAATATGGAAGCTCAGAGCTCATGTTCTGAGAAGCTGGGACACCTTCATAAGTGGGTGAAGAAAACTGAACAGTCAAAATAGAATGGAAGCCTTAATAGAATCTCAAGTTTGACATCTTCAGAAGCATACACAAGTTACAATGGTAACAGTCGCATACATATGCAAGATAACCTATGAATAGGTCGTGTACATACATGAGCTATCTGTGCAGCAGACACATATCTATGGTAAAGAGCTTTGGGAAAAAGGTTATGCACATGAGTTGTAGAATGGTATGATGGTATAAATTTGTGTTGCAAGGTATGAAATTGTTTTTTGAAGGGTCTAACATGGTTTGTTGCAGGTTTTCATAATTACGTGTTGGCATACATAATTGATGTATGTATGGAAATGACATACAAATGAGTGTGGATGCATGGTACTAACCCAAGAGTGTGGACTGAGACATGTTTTCTGTTGAGGAACAATGTTGGTTGTGACAGTGAAGTTATGGCACTTTGGTTATGAGATATATCATGATGATGCTAGCTTGAGATATCATTGATCTATTGAAGAACACTTCTAGTACATGTATTGTTGGATGGTTGGAATTTTTTGTCGTGAATGGAAGCTGAGGCTTATCTATTGGGTACATGGCTGGTACATATTTGAGTTTCATTAACATATCATATGATGTATTATTTGTTGTATATCTTGGTGCATGCATTTGGCATGTGGTTGAGCTACATATTGGGACATGTAGTTGATGATTTGATGAAGTGGTCATGTTGTACATCATTGATGAGGCATAGCTTGATCTATAATTGATGTGTGGTTAATACACCATTGGTATTACTTGATTAGCATATACTTTGGTACATTATATATGGGATGATATAGTTGAGACACTTGATTGGTTGAGATACATGGTTGTGGAACTTTGTTCATGGTGGAGGCATATTATGAATGATATGACACTTGTTTGAGACACATGGTTGGCATGTTGGTAGAGGCATATGGTTGATATACTCCATTGATGATATTTTATGGCATATTATATGGTGTTGATGTACATGGGTGTTGTGCATGGTTGGCACACAATATGAAACATGATGTACTTGGTTGATGTTTTGTTCATGATTCTCTATTTCATTGTTGACATATATTTTGCTTCATGATGTATGGTATGACACAATTTTGATGCATGGACAGGTCCAAGGATCATCATAGAAAGAGTGGTTGATCTATGTTTTGATTGAGCAGAAGCATTTGCAACAAAAGAATATTGCAATGGTAGCATATTCTTCATATTGTAGAGAAGATAGGGGGAGAGATATACATAGTGGGATTCATTCTTCTTCCCATGATTCTCATAGGAGATATTTATTATATGAAAAGATAAATAATTGGAAAAGGATCCCTACACATGAAGAAAGAGGATAGAGACATAGTTCTAGGGGGAGAAATGGTCATAGGGGAAGCATGAGCGATATATCTTCAGCATTACATCAAAGTGATATCCCTTGTTCAAAAGGGGAGAGATTATTTAGAGGAAGATCAAAGACATTCAAATAGGGGGAGAAACCCCAAGGGGAGTTTAGGTAGGGGGAGAAACCCCTAGGAGATAACTACCCTTTTCCATTGATTTGAAAGGGGGAGAGATAGTCACATTGATGTGATTGAGATGACTATTGATGTAGAGCAATGCCTTGTATACATGTTTCCATCAATTATTGGTGTTGACATCAATGTTGGTATTTCCATCAATGCCAAAGGGGGAGATTGTTGGATCATGTTGTCATTGATGCCAAAGGGTCGAGTGATTGATGTCAAACGAACAATGTCTTGTATGCCAAAGGATTGATGTCAAACGAATAATTTCTTGTCATAGAATACTATTGTAATATGCATTGTCCTTGATGTGAATGGATTGATGTCAAGTGTAATCATAAGTCATATGATGTCATGCATAGATGAAGATATATCAATGAGTTGTCATTGATATATGATGCATATATGAAGATGGATCGATCTGGTTTCATTGATATATGATGCATAGTCGGGTTGATGTAAAGATGACTCATTATTGCATTGATAAGGAGCGCAAATGGATGAACTCCAAAGTGGTCCCCTTATGGTGAAAGCCCTCACGGGAAGACGCTTTGTGGTGAACTCCAAAGTGGTTATTGTCTTGTCATGGTTGTACAAATGGATGAAATCCAAAGTGGTCCCCTTATGGTGAAATCCCTCATGGGAAGATGCTTTGTTATGAACTCCAAAGTGGTCCCCTTATGGTGAAAGCCCTCACAGGAAGACACTTTGCATTTGAGTTATCCTATAAGTGTTGTCAAATAACCCATGCTTAAGTATGGAATAATGAGATGAATATCAGTAAATTTGTTAGTGAAACTATCCTATATGGATAGTGCTTGTCAATCCATTTCCGATGGTATGTGGAACGTCACATAACTCCTCAAAGTTTGAGAGTTATGGCCTTACGAAGTTGAAGGAACCTCATATGTTGGCTTGAAGCCCCAAAAGGTCAAAGAAGTCAAAGTACTTGCAAAGAAGAGGATTATTTAAATAATAAAGGGAAGTGACAAAGCAAAAAGAATTATTTAATTAATAAAGTGAAGTGACAAAATCAAAGAGGATTATTTAAAAAAAAAGTGAAGTGACAAAGTCAAAGAGGATTATTTAAAGTGAAGTGATAAAGTCAAGGAGGATTATTTAAATAATAAAGAGAAGTGACAAAGTCAAAAGGGATTATTTAAATAATAAAGTGAAGTGACAAAATCAAAGAGGATTATTTAATTAATAAATTGAAGTGACAAAGTCAAGGAGGATTATTTAAATAATAAAGTAAATGGAGAACTTTCTAGTTATGGAAAGTGGTTATAAGAAGGTTAACCCTAAAATGAGGAAAATGGGTTAAGTGGTCAAGTGGCTATTGGATACATGGACAAGTGGAAAATTGGGCAAAGTTGGACATAGGTGACTATGTGGACAAAGTGGCTATTTGGACAAAGTGGCCTAGAAGATGCTTCTAAGGGAGATACTTGGAGAGTATAACTAAGAAGCAAGGGTCTCTTGAGAAAATCATCTCTTGAGCATAGCTTGAATATATATTCTGAGTAACATAGGGATTGCAAGTTCTCATGGACACCAATGGAGACTTGAGTGTGAGTTGATGCCAGGTTCTTGAAGTCTGAAGCAAGTTCTAGATATTCATTCTACGGGGTCAGATTTGCCATTGAAACTTTGGAATGGTTACATAGTTGTTGTGATAGATACTCTTGCTTATTGTATGGTGAATGATTAAGGCATTCTTGGTATGGCCATTTTGATATGGTTATGTTGGTTGATTGATAGAGTGAGAAACACTCTGATGGTTCAGTACTGGTATGATTTCCATAATATAATTTTTACTTATGTTTGAGTAGCATTCATATTGTATGGTTGAGGAGCATGAGTGTAAGTTACTGGAGAGTATGGATGTGTTGATATTGGTTATGGTACATATTGGATTGTGAAAGACAGAAGTTGATGTGACTGAAGGTTGTAGAGGATCTGAGTTTCTCATGGAGAGAAAACCCTAATTGTTCAGAAGGAATACGTGGGATGTTGTACATATAGGTCACGTAGATACACAAGTTGTACTATTGGTAAGTCACGTACATACGCGTGTCGCACTACTGAAAGGTCATGTACCTATTGATAGATTGGTATATGTTGAGGATTGATTCCTCTTTTCAATTGGTTCTGAGTTGTGTAAGTTGAGTTTGTGTTGTAGAACTAGTGCTCTTGTGGAGTTGTAACTCTATGTAGTTCTTGCTGATAACCCAAGGACTGTAGTCCGTAATAAAAATAAAATTGTACACACATCTATTGTTGTTTGTGTTCCTTGTGGTGATGACTTATTTATTATATTTGTTTCCGGTATATGTTGTTGATGTATGTTCACATTTAATTGTTTATAAATGACAACAATAAGTGATGAGTAATTGGTGATTTCTAACTAAGGAATTTTGTGAAAGGGAAGTTTTAAAAAGAGCACTACACTGATTCACCCCCCCTCTCAATGTGGTCGGTGTAACATCCTGCTCTGGCGCACTGAGAAAAATTATTATTTGAGGACACTTGCTCACAAGTGATCTGGACTATTATGATATTGAAACTCTTGTCCTTGATTATGATGCGTTATGATAGACGACATGATGTTTTACTGCTTTGACTTAGACAGGTGTTATTGACTCAGTTTTATGGAGTGTGCAGGGTTTTGGACCTTGAATATTCATAGGCATCAATGGAACCCCTTGGACTCCGGATTGAGTTATGGAGTGTGCTATTTGGGTTGATTTATTTACTGTGATATTTCATTGATTTGATGATATGATGTGGACATGTTCTGACACGATTGTTGATGATGCAGGTTGACGATAGCTTGTCGACCAGACTCACATATGGAGTAAAGGGGTCACACACAATTTCCAAAGAGATTGGGGGAGAGGTGTGGACAACATCCCTACCACAACCTACTAGCACTCCCGTTGTGGCTCGAACTGTAGGTTAACGATTACCTAGTTCGAAAGGATCCACGATGTCATGAGGGCAGACTGCGACAGTCGCTCACAATGATTCTAAGGGGGGCGCAATAAGGCAGGGGCCTTATTCCTTAGAGCCCTTAGTCTCCCACAAGTTCACCTAGCAGAGTGTTGACTCCAGGGGTTATAGATGTCTACCAATCAGTCAAGTTGGTGAGTGGCACCCTCGGAGCACGTGGTGCATCCTGAAGGGCACGTCGCGTGAAAGAAACACAAGTTAGCGAGTGGCACCCTTGGAGCGTGTGGTGTATCCTGAAGGTCACGTCACGCAAAAGAAACAATCGAGGTGAGTGGCACCCTTGGAGCACGTGGTCCATCCTGAAGGGCACGTCGCATTAATGTTCAGGAAGGAACAAACCTAGATGGCCCTAAGACTTTTAACACATTAAGAATTTCTTAAAACAACTTCCCTAAATAATTGTCACCCAGTTCAGAATCTAAACCTAAGTCTAAAACTTCTCTAGGGTAAAATTGTGTTAAGCCTTAAGAAAAAGACCCTAAAAAAAATAAAAATAAAGATATAAAATAAAACTCACTTAAGTAATAATTTTATTCTTCTTAAATTTAGAGGGTAAAATGAAGGGAGGAATAATTTAATTAAAATCCGTGGTTTTAAATTGTAACGAGGAAATACATTATTTAACTTGTGGAAGTATAAAAAGATTTTAAATTAATAATAAAGGGAAAATAGTAAATAGCGGAACTGCGATTTTGGCTCTAATAAAAGGGGAAAGAAGGGAATAGTAAGAATTAGGAAACTAAGTAATGGAGGAAACATAATTAAGGAAATTTGGGAACTTATGGTAAAAAGCAAGGTCAACATAGTAAGGAATCTACAACTAAGAACCTTCTAATTTGAGCTAATTTAGCAACTTCATTTTTAGGGAAATTATTTAAAACATGTAAGGGGATCTAGGAACACCTAGGAGGAATTTAGGAGCAACTCTAGGTGGGTGAGGGAAATGAGTAATTTAATAATTTAAAGAAAATAATTATTTGAGGAAAGAGGGGGATGGATGACACTTGTGCGAAGGAGAATATTTAAAATATTTTTATTAAAACTTAATTAAAATGTGATTTAGGGAAAGTTGGAGGTTGGAAAAACTCTATAAAAGAAAGGGAAGATGAGGAAGAAGAGGAGGGGTTGTTAGCGTAACGTTACGTTGCCGGATTTGTGACTTGACTGATTACTTGTGGAGAGTTGGGATTTTCCAGCTCGGATATGAGTGGTAGCTTAGCCTTGTGAGGTGAGCCAGGAAGCTAGATGTACCATTTGGATAATGTGTGGCCCCTTTGCGGATTGGGGGTCTAAGGGGGAAGTAGAGTACTCCTAGCGATTGGATGGGAGGTAGCAGTGTAGTCTGGATGGTCGGCGAGCGGGAACGGAACGGAGCAGGAGCGGCACAGAGCGCGCGATCATCATTCGAGGCGGGAGTTAAGGCAACCATACGCTTGTTATTTTGTAAAGTAGAATGCATAAGGACTTTATGCTTGGATCTAAATGAGGATATAAATGAAGTTGACATGCTTATACCTAGTTTTATCTCGATTTTTCTTTCATGTTTATATCTCGCTGGACATTTCTGTGTATTCCTCCTTGACTGTGTTTTACTACCTTAGATTTTGTTGATGGCGAAGCTCTTATCTCTCCGTTCTTTTTGATGATTAAAACCGTACTGTGTAGTGTCACCTTACTCACAAATTCACTCAGTGATTGTTTAAAGATGGTCCCTCTTTTGTTTCTCTGTGAAGCTACCTCGGTACAATATTGTTGATGATTTATCTTGGGACTCGCCCATTCGATTGTTTACCTACCGATTATTCTAGTCTGTGTTTCGGGTTGGAATCCATGTATGTCTGCATTGGGAGGGTTGCGGTCGAAGACCCTGTGTTAACGGTTGTGTTTTTAGAATACAAGCCAACATTTGTTTTCTTGTTTTTTTTTTTTTTTATTAGTCATCTGAGTTGCGACCAGGCTTCAAATTGCAATCGACATTGTGATTGTGTTTCTATTTTCACTCTTAACTTGTATTTCTGCCCTTGTTACCATTCCGGCGGGCTACTTCAAATTCGAAGGTAGTGCGTTCTCTGCCCCACACTCTCGCCTAATCAAATTTTGGCAGCTCTCTATTGTTTTCGGTGGTGCTCATGCAACTATGGCTTGGTTGACAGCCTTTAATTTAAAAGAAACCCTTCTGTCATGGGTTTTGGCAGCGATATGCTGGGGCATGATTATCACAGTGATTTAATGATCGAACCCTTTTACTTTAAGAAACCAAGATCCACATCGAGAATGATGAAGGAATAATCGATTCCAACACCAGAGTACAGGCAAAATTTTTGTTTCTGTTGACACATCCTTCGTATGAAAGCGCCCCTCTTTCTTGTAGGTTGTTCTTGTGTAAAGGAAAAGATTGTCTATCAATGATCGGTGCTTTTGGTGGGTCAAGAATTCACTCATTTATGTTTGGAAACCGACGACTGCTATCAAGATTTTTACTTGGGAACGCTGACGAATTTATTATTACTTTCTATTTTTAATTGATCTCATAAATTACCTTCCTTGTCTTCTTGCCTTTACCTACGCAGGAAAACAAATAGGTTAGGACAAGTCTATACCAAACATAAAAACAATCGCCAGATAACGGACTTTTCCATTTATGTCACGTACGTCTCAGTATGCCTGGACCCGTGAACTGCCTGCAGTGTTATCTCGGTTATGAGAACCAACGTTAATTTTCCGTTTCTCGTTGTTGGTTACTGGGAAGTCGCTAAACTTTTGTTTAATGTATCTTGTTTTAATTAATGTCCTTGGGTTCCTTATGGTATATTACATCCTGCTAGTCCTGGTCGCCTCCTCAGCAAACTCTGCCAGGTGGCAGTCGAGGTTAAACAGTTTCCAACCACCTTGATTTAATCGCACACAGATTTCTAGATCCATAATTGCTGAACATCTATTGGAATGTTTCCTGCACCAGGAAGAACAATAAAGTGCCTTTATTATAATGATAGATTATTATAAGTTTATAATGATTACCATGTTTATTAAATCAGAGTGATTATTTAGAATGTTAAGTTTATAATGATCAATTAGAACAATAGGGTTTATAATGATTATTTAGAATGTTAAGTTTATAATGATTATTAAATTAGAACAATAATGATTGAAATGTTTATTAAATCAGAGTGATTATTTAGAATGTTAAGTTTATAATGATCAATTAGAACAGTAAAGTGCCTTTATGTATAATAATAAATGATTATTCTTGATATCAGTGTGGGAAGAGGAACTTTGGGTAATATGGTTATCATGTATGGAAAGGGGTATAGTGGCTTTACGGTTCTTTGTTAGCACATAGATGCATTGAAATTGGAAATTTGCAGGGTTAGCGTGATATAAGATGTGTTTGATGGTTAAATCTTACTTATGGTTAGTAGGCATTATCCTTGCAATTATTTTTAATGGATGTATAATGCAGCCCTTACTCCATTCTTTCTTTAATGGATTTTTGGTATTTAATTCTTAATCTTCACTTAAGTAAAATGACACATTTCCTCAAAATGCATAGCAAGCTACCTAGGAGTTGAACTGATTACATGAGTGGAATCATCATTAAATGATGCCTGACTTAAATGATATTGACCTTAACAAGTTACTAAACATATTTAGAAGAGTCCTATGACATTTCAATTGAAGTTGTGCCCATGTGGTTCTGGCTTTTCTTCATCAGTTTCCTATTGCTCAATTGTCTTTTGTTTTTATTGCATATTGGGTTTTTCTGTGTTGCCCTTAATTCTGGCAGGCACCCTTATCCGATGGGTTCCTTCTACAGGGTGCTTTTATTTGATTGGCTTAGGGATGGGATGTTAAATATAGGGTTAATAAAGTTGTTGTTTATTTCTAGGCTGACGTTTAGGGTCAGGTTAATTTCAGGGTTAGCACTATAATTGGAATTGTCCAAACTCACAGTTGTTTGATATCAGACTCTTCGATCTGATAAAGCTAGTCACTTTGTATATAAGTCTGTGTGTGTGATTATTTTTTGTGTAAAGAATCCAGTGCCGTATCACGAGTCTCGGGCCCTTTAAAGGCAGGGTTTCCACTCTTGCGACACACCTCTAAGGTCGTATCAGTAGTCGTGGGCTCTTTAAAGGCATAGGTCCCACCACTGCAACCTCCTGACAGAGATTACTAGTTTCTGCCTGAGTAGTCGGCCAGGAGACTATCTGAAATTCTCTCTCTCCGGAGCAGAGAACTAAGATTAAACGCCCTGCTTTCCTGTGCAGAAATAGTAAAATCTACTACTATGGATTCTTCCATCTGTGTTCATACTTTACTTATGTCTATGGTCGTTTAATGGTTGCAGTTACATGTTGTGTGCCTTATGTCTTCTTGTTGTGATCATTGTGGTTGCATCTTGTTAGTCGTCGGGTGGCGAAGTAGAGTCGAACATGTTTGTTTCCCTTGTACGCGCGCACACACTTGTTAAAAACATAGAAAAAATAAAAAAATTTCCACTTGTAATATAAGGCTTGTAGTCGTGACGAATGGGAGGTTCGTTACCCACGACTTGGGATTCTCTATGGCTTTCGTGACATGATTTGATTTGATTATATTGTTGTTGATCAAGTTGATTATGTGCGTGTAGGTAATCATGTTTAGAGGATGCCGCAGAGGCAGACGACGGGGTGCTAGGGGAGGAGGCGTGACGCCTCCAGTAGCATCCATGCCTGAGGGGTCTAACCCCCAGGGAGGCGAGCAGGTTCTCGGACAGGAGAAGATAGCAGTGGGAGACGTGGTTGGGATGATGAGGTCTTTTCAACGCATGTCCGAGGCACTGATCAGCAGAATGGACAGAGACGAGGCCAGGGCGCTAGCACCCACTGAGGTTCTGCCGCGCGCACCAGCCGTTACAGGTAGCATTCACCGTGAACTCGAGAAGGTTAAATTTCTCGAGTTCTTTGGTGCCCCGGATGGCACCGCCGCAGAGGCATGGTTGGAGAATATGGCGATGTGCCTCGCGCTTCGCGATTATACCTCCAACATGAAGGTCCGCATGGCAGTCTTTCAACTGAAGGGGAGTGCTCTTCTATGGTAGAAGACGCTCCTACCGCAGTTGAACATGGTCGACGAAGACGTGCCATGGGAATTGTTCAAGGAACGGTTCTGAGAGAGGTATCTTTCAGAGGAATTCATTGAGCGTCAGCTTAATGAGTTCAACGCTTTATGACAGGGAGGTCGTAT
Organism: Picea glauca; assembly: GCA_000966675.3. NCBI lineage: Eukaryota > Viridiplantae > Streptophyta > Pinopsida > Pinales > Pinaceae > Picea > Picea glauca. Next base: position 295,895 of record JZKD02S2101537.1, on the reverse strand, counting down.
GGTGCCCGAGTACGAGGCACATTTTATGGAGTTGATGTGGTATGCTCCGCACCTTAACATAGAAAAACTTAAGGTCAACAGGTTCGTGTTTGGCCTTAACGGTAGCCTGCATGCAAAGGTTAAGATTTTGATGCCTCAAACCTTGCACGATGCCATCCAGAAGGCCCTCATAGCAGAGGAGAATATCATCAGTGGGGGTCAGACTAGGACTCTAGAGAGACCAGTAGGGCAGGGTTCATCTGGAACACTGCAACACCAGACACCAGCAAGACATACACCAAGATATCGTGGCTTCCAGAGGGGATCCACTTACACTACACCCCAGTGACCTCCACCTCAGCAGCGGACACCTTATTGGGGACCACAACATCAGTAGCAGCGTCGCCCATAGCAGCAGCAGTTTAGGCCTGTTCAGCAGAATAGACCAGGGTTCCAGGCCGATGGGTCGTCACCTTCTACTTCGGGTACCAGGACTACTGGGCTGAAGAAGGGGTGTTGGACGTGTGGGGAGCCACACTACCAGCGCGACTGTCCTCTGGAGAGAACTAGAGTGTCTGAATCAGCTGGACCCACTACAGTGGGAGATATGGGCAAGGCCCATCGGATTCATGCAGCAGTGAATAACCGCCAGGCAGAGCACCAGTCGATTGTGCTCGAGACGACAGGTACTATCACTAACCAGACCCTTAGTATTTTGATAGACCCAGGTGCTACTGAGAGTTTCATTTCTGGTGCAGCGCTAAAAAGGATTAAGGTAAAGGTAGTAGAACAGGACAAGTTTAGCTTTGTAGAGATGGCTTCAGGAGCCAAACAAAAGGTTGGAGGAAAAGTTACGGGCTGTGCCCTTAACCTAGGAGAGTTTGTCACAAGGGTCAATTTGTACGTCACGATCTTAGGATCTTATGACATCATGATTGGTATGGATTGGTTGGAATCGCATGAGGCGATACTTAACTGTAAGACAAAATGGTTGAGCTTGATCGATGATGAGAGATAGAGACGTGTGATTGTAGGATGAAACCAAGGAGTATCTCTGAGGTTCGTCACTTCCTTACAGTTACGGAAGAGTATGCACAAGGGGTGGAAGATTTATGCGATCCTTGAGATAAACGAGAAGGGAGTAGTGGAAGGTCTAGAACACCTAGGATGCCGCCGAAAAGGGAATTGGAGTTTACCATAGACCTGAAGCTAGGGACCGAACTAATAGCAAGAACGCCTTACCGGATGTCGACCCCGGAGTTGCAAGAGTTGAAAATGCAACTGAAGGAGTTGCTGGACCTAGGACTAATACATCCCAGTGTGTCACCGTGGGGTGCACCTGTTATTTTCATTTGGAAGAAGGACGGATCGTGGAGGCTTTGCATTGACTACCGTTAACTGAACAAGGCTACCATCAAGAATCAGTATCCCTTACCAAGAATTGATTATCTGTTCGATCAAATGAAGGGTGTGAGGGTGTTCTCCAAGATCGATTTGCGATCGGGGTACCACCATTTGCGAATCAAGGAGGATGACATCCCTAAGACTGACTTTAAGACGATATTTGGACATTACGAGTTTACTGTTTTACCATTTGGACTGACAAATGCTCCAGGGGTATTTATGAGTTTGATGAATGGGGTGTTTCGCGAGTATTTGGACAAGTTTGTCCAAGTATTCATTGACGATATTTTGATCTACTCTCAAATGATGAAGGAGCATGACGAGCACTTGTGCTTGGTACTACAGTGTTTATGAGAGAACAAACTATATGGGAAGTTGTCCAAATGCTCCTTTTATCAATCGAGGATTCACTACTTAGGGCATGTCATCTCTCGCGAAGAGCATCGCTGTGGATCCAACAAAAGTTGAGGCTATTATGGAATGGCCTGTGCCAACGAATGTCACAGAAGTGCGTAGTTTTATGGGCTTAGCACGATACTATCGACGGTTTGTCGAGGGATTTTTGAAGATAGCAAATCCGATCACGGAATTGCAGAAGAAAAACAAGAAGTTTGTTTGGACCGAGAAATGCGTGGAAGCAATTCGAAGGCTTAAAGAGTTGTTGACCACAGCGCTGATACTAAAGGTCCCTGACATGGACGCAGACTTCTTGGTATGCACTGACGCATCCAAGGAAGGTTTAGGCAGAGTCTTGATGCAAGATAGATGAGTGATTGCTTACATTTCGAGGAAATTGAGAAGGCATGAGGAGAACTACGCGACACACGATTTGGAGTTATTAGCCATCGTATATGCCTTGAAGGTTTGGAGACACTACCTTGTTGGATGGAAATTTGAATTAAATACTGATCATTGTGGACTACAACACATTTGCATGCAAAGCGACCTGAACGCACGACAACGACGTTGGTCAAAATTGCTTAGCGAGTACGACTTTGAGATCACTTACATAAAGGGAATAGTGAAACGAGTGGCAGATTCTTTGAGTCGGAGGCCGCGCATATTTTCTATGTTGCCTCTTCAAACGAATCTACGTGAGAAGATTCTCACTTTACAGTGTGATGATGATTGGTACAAAGAGGTTGAGGGTTTTATCTAACAAAACACCATAATGGTACCACAGTACGAGGGATTTTCATTTGATAGTGATGGGTTATTGTGGTTTAGAAGTCGGATTTACATACTTCCAAACGACGAGTTGAGGATGTTGATCCTGAGCGAGGCTCATAGAGCAGTTTACATGGCTCACCCAGGAGTCACGAAGATGAGGGCAGACCTTAAACCCTTATTCTTTTGGAAGGGAATGAAGGCCGACATAGTCAACTATGTGGCCAGGTGTCTGGAGTGTCAGCAGGTAAAAGCTGAACATAGACACCAACAGGATTACTACAACCACATGCCATTCCAGAATCAAAATGGGAGGTCATTTCGATGGATTTTATTGTTGGATTTCCTTTGACAGCATGAAGAAATGACTCGATTTTCGTAGTGGTAGACACTCTGACGAAGAGTGCTCACTTTATTCCTGTATGTATGATGTATCAAGCACCTGACATAGCGAGAGTTTTCATCAGTGAGATTGTGAGGCTACATGGCATACCTAAGAGGATTATATCCGATCGAGGATCGATGTTTAGTTGTCGATTTTGGACGAGTTTCCAAGAGGCCTTGGGAACCCAACTTAACTTTAGTACTGCATATCACCCAGAGACTGATGGACAGACCGAACGAATGAACCAAAACTTGGAAGACATGTTGTGCATGTACGTAATGGACCAACAAAAGCATTGGGAAGAATTCTTGCCTCTAGTAGAGTTCACTTGCAACAACAGTTACCAGAGCACCATTAAGATGGCGCCTTTCGAGTTTCTTTACGGGCGACTGTGTCAGACGCCCTTGAGTTGGGATCGTCTTGAGGACAGGGTCCTAGTGGGACCAGAAGCGATCCAAGAAATGGAAGAACAAATGCAAACGATAAGACAAAGGATTAAAGAAGCGCAAGATTTATAGAAGAGTTACGTCGATGCGCACCAAGACGACCGTAGTTATGAGGTTGGCGATCGAGTCTTCTTGCGGGTTAAACCGCATAAGAGTTCAATCAAGTTTGGAAAGGGAGATAAAATCTCTCCTAGGTTTGTGGGACCTTTCAGGATTGTGGAGAGAAAGGGGCCCGTGGCCTATCGACTAGCCATGCCTGATTCATTGAGGCATATGCACGATGTTTTTCATGTATCTGTTTTGAGACATTATATTAATGATCCTACACATGTGATTGACATGAGTTCCTTGCAGGTATCGAATGAGGGAGCACTCACGGCTGAGCCGGTCCACATCTTAGATCATCACGTTCGACAGTTATGACGTCGAACGGTAGACCAGGTCAAGGTCTAGTGGGACAATTATAGTCCGCACTTGGCGACCTGGGAGGATGCATATGCTATGCGCCAACAGTTTCCATTTTTGTTTGATAGATATACTTATGATACTATGCTACATTTATTTCGGCATTTATACTATGAAACTTCGAGACAAAGTTTAGACCAAGAGGGGGTCTATGTAACATCCTTCTCTAGCACACTGAGAAAACTTATTCTTTGAGGACACTTGCTCGCAAGTGATCTGGACTATTATGATATTGAAACTCTTGTCCTTGATTATGATGCGTTATGATAGACGACATGATTTTTTACTGCTTTGACTTAGACAGGTGCTATTGACTCAGTTTTATGGAGTGTGCAGGGTTTTGGACCTTCAGGATGCAGAGGCATCGATGGAACCCCTTGGACTCTGGATTGAGTTAGGGAGTGTGCTATTTGGGTTGATTTATTTACTGTGATATTTCATTGATTTGATGATATGATGTGGACATGTTATGACACGATTGTTGATGATGCAGGCTGACGATAGCTTGTCGAACAGACTCACATATGGAGTAAAGGGGTCACACACAATTTTCAGAGAGGTTGAGGGAGAGGTGTGGACAACAGCCCTGCCACAGCCTACTAGCACTCCCTCCGTGGATCGAACTGTAGGTTAACAATTACCTAGTTCGAGAGGATCTACGATGCCGTGAGGGCAGACTGCAATAGTCACTCATTATGATTCTAAGGGGCGCACAATAAGGCGAGGGCCTTATTCCTTAGAGCCCTTAGTCTCCCATGAGTTCACCTGGTGTAGTGTTGACTCCAGGGGTTATAGATGTCTACCAATCAGTCAAGTTGGTGAGTGGAACCCTTGGAGCATGTGGTGCATCCTGAAGGGCATGTCACGTGAAAGAAACACAAGTTAGCGAGTGGCACCCTTGGAGCATGTGGTGCATCTTGAAGGGCACGTCGCGCAAAATAAAAAACTGAGGCGAGCGGCACCCTTGGAGCACATGGTGCATCCTGAAGGGCACGTCGCATTAATGTTGAGGAAGGAACAAACCTAGATGGCCCTAAGACTTTTAACACATTAAGAATTTATTAAAACGACTTCCCTAAATAATTGTCTCCCAGTTCAGAATCTAAACCTATGTCTAAAACTTCTCTAGGGTAAAATTTTGTTAAGCCTTAAGAAAAAGACCCTAAAAAAAATAAAAATAAATATATAAACTAAAACCCACTTAAGTAATAATTTTAGTCCTCTTAAATTTAGAGGGTAAAATGAAGGGAGGAATAATTGAATTAAAATCCATGGTTTTAAATTGTAAAGAGGAAATAAATTATTTAACTTGTGGAAGTATAAAAAGATTTTAAATTAATAATAAAGGGAAAAGAGTAAATAGCGCAACTGCCATTTTGGATCTAATAAAAAGGGGAAAGAAGGGAATAATAAGAATTAGGAAACTAAGTAATGGACGAAACATAATTAAGGAAAGTTGGGAACTTATGGTAAAAAGCGAGGTCAACATAGTAAGGAATCTCCAACTAAGAACCTTCTAATTTGAGCTAATTTAGCAACTTCATTTTTAGGGAAATTATTTAAAACATGTAAGGGGATCTAGGAACACCTAGAAGGAAATTTAGGAGCAACTCTAGGTGGG
>JZKD02S2101537.1:266032-290266 GCA_000966675.3 Picea glauca | reverse complement strand
GGTAGCTCGGCCTTGCGAGGTGAGCTGGGAAGCTAGACGTACCATCTGAATAGTGTGTGTCCCCTTTACGGCTCGGGGGGATAAGGGGGAAGAAGAGTACCCCTAGCGATTGCCTGGGAGGTACTGGTGTAGTCTTGACGGTCGGCGAGCGGGAGCAGCACAGAGAATGAGCGACACAGAGGGCGCGGTCATCATTCGAGGCGGGAGTGAAGGCAACGGTACACTTGTTATTTTGTATAGTAGAATGCATTAGGAATTTATGCTTGGATCTGAATGAAGATATAAATGAAGTTAGCATGCTTATACCTAGTTTTATCTTTATTTTTCTTTCATGTTTATATCTCGCTGGACATTTCTATGTATTCCTCCTTGACTGCGTTTTACTACCTTGGATTTTGTTGATGGTGAAGCTCTTATCTCTGCGTTATTTTTGATGATTAAACCCATACTGTGTAGTGTCACCTCACTCGCAACTTCACTTAGTGATTGTTTAAAGATGGTCCCTCTTTTGTTTCTCTGCGAAGCTACCTCGGTACAATATTGTTGATGATTTATCTTGGGCCTCACCCATTCGATTGTTTACCTACCGATTATTCTGGTCTGTGTTTCAGGTTGGAATCCATGTCTTTCTGCGTTGGGAGGGTTGCAGTCGAAGACCCTGTGTTAATGGCTGTGTTTTTAGAATACAAGCCAGCGTTTGTTTTCTTGTTTTTTATTATTTTTATCAGTCATCTGAGTTGCGACCAGGCTTCAAATTATAATCGGTGCTGTGACTGTGTGTCTGTTTGCACTCGTAACTTGTCTTTTATTCCCTTGTGACCATTTCAGTGGGCTACCTCGAATTCGAAGGTAGTGCGTTCTCTACCCCGCACTCCCTCCTAATCAAATTTCGATAGCTCTTTATTGTTTTCGGTGGCGCTCGTGCAGCTATGGCTTGGTTGACAGCCTTTAATTTAAAAGAAACCCTTCTTTCATGGGTTTTGGCAGTGATATGATGGGGCATGATTATCACAGTGATTTAATGATTGAACCCTTTTTCTTTAGGAAACCAAGATCCACATCGATAATGATGAAGGGATAATCGATTCCAACACCAGAGTACAGGAAAATTTTTTGTTTCTGTTGACACATCCTTCATACGAAAGTGCCCCTCTTTCCTGTAGGTTGTTCTTGTGTAAAGGAAAATATTGTCTGTCGTTGATTGATGCTTTTGCTGGGCCGAGAATTCGCTCATTTATGTTTGGAAACCGACGGCTGCTATCAAGATTTTTACTTGGGAACGCTGACGAATTTATTATTACTTTCTGTTTTTAATTGATCTCATAAATTACCTTCCTTGTCTTCTTTCCTTTACCTATGCAGGAAAGAAAATAGGTTAGGCTAAGTCTGTACCAAACATAAAAACAATTGTCGGATAATGGACTTTTCCATTTGTGTCACGTACGTCTCGGTATGCCTGGACCCATGAACTGCCTGCAGTGTTATCTCGGTTATGAGAACCAACGTTAAATTTCCCTTTTTCGTGGTTGGTTAGTGGGAAGTCGCTAAACTTTTGTTTAATGTATCTTTAGCTTTTAATTAATTTCCTTGGGTTCCTTATGGTATATTATGTCTTGCTAGTCCTGGTCGCCACCTCAACAAACTCTGCTAGGTGGCAGTCGAGGTTAAACAGTTTCCAGCCACCTTGATTTAATCGCATACAAATTTCTAGATCCATAATTGATGAACATCTATTGGAATGTTTCCTGCACCAGGAAGAACAATAAAGTTCCTTTATTATAATGATAGATTATTATAAGTTTATAATGATTACTAATTTAGAACAATAATGATTACCATGTTTATTAAATCAGAGTGATTATTTACAATGTTAAGTTTATAATGATCAATTAGAACAATAAGGTTTATAATGATTATTTACAATGTTAATTTTATAATGATTATTAAATTAGAACAATAATGATTGTAATGTTTATTAAATCAGAGTGATTATTTAGAATGTTAAGTTTATAATGATCAATTAGAACAATAAAGTTATAATAATTATTTAGAATGTTAAGTTTACAATGATTATTAAATTAGAACAGTAAAGTGCCTTTATGTATAATAATAAATGATTATTCTTGATATTAGTGTGGGAAGAGGAATTTTGGGTAATATGGTTATCATGTATGGAAAGGGGTATTGTGGCTTTACTGTTCTTTGTTAGCACATAAATGCATTGAAATTGGAATTTCACAGGGTTAGCGTGATATAAGATGTGTTTGATGGTTAAATATTACTTATTGTTAGTAGGCGTTATCCTTGTAATTAGTTTTAATGGATGTATAATGCATCCCTTACTCCCTTATTTCTTTAATGAATTTTTGGTATTTAATTCTTAATCTTCACTTAAGTAAAATGGCACATTTCCTCAAAATGCATAGGAAGCTACCTAGGAGTTGAACTGATTACATGAGTGGAATTGTCGTTAAATGATGCCTGACTTAAATGATATTGACCTTAACAAGTTACTAAACGTATTTAGAAGAGTCCAATGAAATTTCAATTGAAGTTGTGCCCATGTGGTTCTGGCTTTTCTTCATCAGTTTCCTATTGCTCAATTGGCTTTTGTTTTTATTGCGTATTGGGTTTTTCTGTGTTGCCCTTAATTCTGGCAGGCACCCTTATCCGATGGGTTCCTTCTGCAGGGTTATTTTATTTGATTGGCTTAGGGTTGGGCTGTTAAATTTAGGGTTAATAAAGTTGTTGTTTATTTCTATGCTGACGTTTAGGGTCGGGTTAATTTCAGGGTTAGCACTATAATTGGAATTGTCCAAACTCACAGTTGTTGATATCAGACTCTTCGATCTGATAAAGCTAGTTGCTCTGTATATAAGTCTGTGTGTGTGATTATTTTCTATGTAAAGAATCCAATGTTGTATCACGAGTCTCAGGCCCTTTAAAGGCAGGGTTTCCACTCTTGCGACACACCTCTAAGGTCATATCAGTAGTCGCGGGCTCTTTAAAGGCAGAGTTCCCACCACTGCGACCTCCTGACAGAGATTACTAGTTTCTTCCTGAGCAGTTGTCCAGGAGCCTATCTAACATTCTCTCTCTCCAGAGCAGAGAACTAAGATTAAACGCCTTGCTTTCCTGTGCAGAAATAGTAAAATCTACTACTATGGATTCTTCCATCTGTGTTTGTACTGTACTTATGTCTATGGTTGTTACATGTTGTGTGCCTTATGTCTTCTTGTAGTGATGATCGTGGTTGTGTCTTGTTAGTCGTCGGGTGGCGAAGTAAAGTCGAATATGTTTGTTTCCCTTGTATGCGCGCACACACTTGTTAAAAACACACACACAAAAAAATAAAATCCACTTGTAATATGAGGTTTGTAGTCGTAACGAACGAGAGGTTCGTTACATTCGCTATGTCCAATAGTTAGAATATGTATATCCACAACATTCATGCAAACAATTCAGAAGGAACGATCTATCGATGATGTATTTATAACTTATCAATCTTTTCCACGATAAGATACTCCTTGATGCATAATGAAAGTATTTATAATCACTTTAGAAACAAATAAAGGGATTATTGCACATAAAATTCAAACACTTTGAAATTCATATATTCATCAACATCAAATGTAGAAACAATGAGAATCATAAAAATTGTGTCGTGAAATGTATATATATATATATATATATATATAATCAACATGGTCTAAATTGTACATTTTTTACAAAATGGAAACTCGTGCCAGGTATACAAAGTGACAATAAGTGCCCTAAAATAAAAAAAAACATCGATATCGTGCCCTAGCTACAAAATGGCAGTAGTTGGTCAATCATTGACCAGTTCCACCCTCGCCAGCTTTAGGATCATCCTGGAAATATATCTTTCTTTTCTTGCTCAATGATTCACCTTCATAGGTTCTAGGCCTGGGTTTTCTTCAACAATATCGAGAGTGCACAAAGAATAAGCTGTGTTATAATTTTTTTCATCAATGAATTAATTGACATACAAATCGATACTTTGTAATTCAACCCAAGACAACTCACTGCATATGAAATTTTCAATTGTGAGGGTGTTACCCTCCTCCATGACCCCAATCTCTTCACAATGCCACACTGCATCATTTACAAGGATCAAGTCAATAAAATTAAACAAATAAGCGTAAAACAAAAATCATGAAAAATAAAAAATGATCATCAATGCATTATCTCACCGTGAATATCTCAGGCATCGATGGAGATTCATTGGCATATGGAGAACTAGGTTGGACAACCTGGTCCAAGACAACCTCTACTGTGGCAGTCTCTATCGATGGGGCCAAAGGTGGTGGTGGGGGTGGGTGGAAGACAGGTGGGATGTGATGGACCCTGACAGGCTATACAAGTGATTCCAATACACTAGGCTTGGAGAAAGACAACCCAAAAGAAACTCCCAGGTGCCGAAGGGGTGCAATACTACTATACCTAACAAATATATCGATGACCTGCATACATATGAATAAAATTGAACTATTAGTACCAAATAATAAAATTCAAAAAAATAAAAAGAAACAATTTCAGAATCATACGATATTTAAATTTACATATGATACATGTGATGCTGATGAGTTTTCCATCCCAGATGGACAATCCCCAACATCATCTAGTGCCAAATCCTGTAGAAATAAGGGAACATATAAAAAATTTGAGGATGTCATAAAATAAGGAAATGACTATGCTGAATCTATCAAATGTGATACATACCTGTGTGTACAATGCACCCAATGAACATGTTGCATCTACTGCTTCATCAATGGTGGGGATAGGAACTGATGCATCCATAGGCATAGAGGGTCTATTGTTGGGACACAAAAACTGGAAAAAAAACATATAATCAAATATCTATATAAATACCCAAAATACAAAATAAATAGATAATGATGAACAACATAGAGACAATTAAGACACTAACCTCCTCCATGAATCTATGATGTCTGCTGGGCTCTAAAGGCCCATAGCATGTCTTCCCGCAACTCGAGCATCTATGAGGTTCACATGGATGACTCCTATGTCCATGTTCCATCTCCTCATTATACTCTCCTATGCATGTTGACGCTTCAAATCCTCTATCAATGTCACTGGCAAACACCTCCTGCTGAGATAGTGAAACAAAGCTAGTATGTTGCATTAGGCTATGAGTCAATGAAGAAATGGCTAGTTGTACCTTCTGCAAGTTCTCTGCAACATGAGGATCTTGGGTAGGGATATGAGGCCTTCACCTAAGGGGACGGGGAACTAACTCGGGGTCACACTTGGAATGATCTCGGTCATGTGCCGACCCTCGACCCACGCCATGGAATTCACCAATGTCAAAGTAGTTGACATGCTTACCCATAATAAACTCAACTCATAATTTCCTCAGAAAATACAAGGGAATCTCCCTGTTATTGCAAGGAGGTTTATTAAAAAACATGTACCACTTATCCATCCAGTTTTGACTAATCTAGGGATGGATGCACCAGTCAATGGATATTTGTTTCCTGGTCAATGGTAGTTTTTATCCATTTCTAGGATCCCTAAAAATAGACAATATTTGTTGTTTTGAAATGACCAATTATTTGACTTGGTTTTTGTCCAAACCAGTGTTATAGTACTCATACATTTGTGACCTATAATTAGAAATAGAGGTCCATTTCCCTTGGGCACTTGCAATTAAATACACAATGATTTCCAAATAAGTGGCCAAGGAGACTCTACACGACTCTCTAGTCTCCATTAATTCTTCCTCAAGGGTTCGTAATATAACCAAACCCTCATCAATTTCATTGTTTATATTGTGTGGTGGTGGTGGGTTGGGGTTTTGATCTTCTTGTCTTTCTTCTAAGAGGTTAAAAATTGCTTGGGGTTCCATTGTATTATATATACTGCAATTTAAAAGCCATGGCATGTAAATTAGGTTCCTTTTTTATTTTAAATACAAAATTACAATTTTTTTTTAATTTAGATTATTGGGAGAAAAATACTAAATTGGATTAAAATTAAGAAAAATGTAACATACCTGGACATGCTTCCCCCCTCATCCCTTTATTCCTCCATAGTAGATCCACTATATTTTCCCAATGAGAGAAGCGTGAGAGGTATTTGTGCAAAATGAGAACAAATTGAGCTCTGGCCCTTTAAATATTTTTATCGGTAAGACCATGTGAACGTTCTTAGGACCATGCACATCCTCTTAAGACCACACACACAATTTTTATACTAAACCTATGTGGCAATCCATGTAGAGGTTTTTTCATGTCCAAACCTATAGGTATAGGAATGCGTGCACATTCCTAAGAATGTGAACGTGTTCATGTGAGTGTGCATTCTTAATCATTCCCTTGCCACTATTTTTTCCACAAAGTTCATGCACTCACCCTACTGCTCCATGATACGATCCTCGATCCAATGCTGAATGTATATCCTATGGTTGATTTTTTGTCATCGATATTTCCAACCCAATCTGAATCAGAATAAATTTTCAACTTAACATCAAAATCATTAGTATATTTAATACCAAAATTACCAATCCCTTTCAGTTATCTAAGTACTATTTTTGCTTCTAATCGGTGGCTTTCATAGGGCTTGGTCATGAATTGACTCAACATGCTCATTGAATATGCTATATCTGGTATGGTTGTAGTGGGATAGTTTATACTTCCCACTAATCGATGATACAATGTACCATCTACCTCTTTTTTCCCATCATCATTGTATAGTTTTTCATTCTGTTCTAAAGGAATTGACACTACTTTACATTGATTTGTATTGAATCTTTTAAGTAGCTCCCTTGTATATTTTCTTTGTGTGACCAATTTCTGACCAAATTCCCTCCATATTTCAAGACCTAAGCAATAATGAAACTCATCAAGGTATTTCATCTCTAAAACCCATGCAATTGTCTTTTAATTTTATCAATCAATTGAGATACATTTCCTGTTATAATGAGATCATCAATATACAAGGAAATCAAAGCAACATGCCCCTTCTGATCTGACTTGATATATAGGTTAGGGTCACTCATAATTTTGATAAAACCTTTCTGATGAAAGAAAGAGTCAATCTTAATATACAAAGATCTTGGTGCTTGTTTTATTCCATATAAATCTTTCTTTAATCTATGAACAAGATGCTCTTGACCTTTCTTTACAAATCCTTCTAATTGAACAAGATATACTTCTTCATTTAGTTTCCCATTTAGAAAATCAGACTTAACATCTAGCTGATGAAGTTTCCAACTATGTTTTGTAGCAAGAACAATCATTAATCTCATTTTGTTTAGCTTCTATAATGGTGAAAAGATATCTTCATAATTGATTCCCTCTTTCCGTGTATATCCTTTTTCAACCAAACCTACTTTTTATTTATCTATACTAATTCCATGGACATTTAATTTAGGTTTTAACAACCATTTGGATTCTATAAGAACTTTATTTTTGGGAAATTTTGTTAATTCCCAAGTATCATTTTTCATTATGGACTCATACTCTTCCTTCATTGCATCTCTCCATTCTTTATGCTCGCTAGCTTGTTTAAAATTCAAAGGTTTTATGACATTCATTACTTTAGTCATCCAAGCATAGTCTTTATACCTTTTGGGTAGATGAGTGTTGCATGATGTCCTCCTTAGTGCTTCACTACTTTCACCTCTTCTTATTCTTTGTGGTGAAGCTCATAGATGATTTTGGGGGCTAAATTTTGCAAATGGGCTAATTTTCCATGTTTTTTCCCAAAAAAAGATTCGCCAATTTCCATTTTTTCTAAAAATAATTCACCCAAGTTCCACTGAATAAAATTATTTTACCTTAAAAATCGCTAAACTTTTAAAGAGACTATATAAAATCCTTGGAAATTTGAATATTTTTACAAAACTATCGCCAAACATTTTACATTTTGTATATTAAGGACTAATAAGATTAGCCCATGTTTCTACATTTTAATATAAATTTCCATCCTTAAAATCACCCCTGGTGAAGCTTCTCCTCCTCTTGGTGTACTTTGGCTACTTGTAGTGTCAATATTGTTGAGTTCTTCCTCCTGTTTTTATTTATGTTAATCCTATGCTTCTTCTTTGAAATTTTCATCATGATCATAGGAAATGTGCCATGCATCATAACTTTCCACCTTATGACCTTCATCTGCATGCTCATGAAATAACACATCTCTACTTTTAGAAAATTTATGTGTTCAAGGATCAAGCATTTTATATGCTTTGTGATTAGAACAATAACCAATGAAAATGCACTTGGTTGCTTTTGCATCTAGTTTTCTCCTATCCTCTTTAGGAACATGAGAAAAAGACTTTCTTCCAAATATTATTAAACAACTTACTACTGATTTATAACCATAAAGAGCTTCAAAATATGTTTTATGGTTTATACTTTTAGTTGGACTTATATTTTTCAAATAAACAGTTGTATAAATAGCTTCATCCCAAAATCTGTTACTAAGATTTTTACCTTTTAACATGCTCTGTGCACATTCCGCTAAGGTTCCATTCTTTCTCTCAGCTACTCCATTCTACTGTGGAGTATGTGGCACTGTATACTACTATACAATTCCATGGGATTTGCAGTAATTGATGAATGCACCAGATGAATACTCTCTCCCTTGACCCGATTGAAAGATTTTGATGTATTTCCCTATTTGTTTCTCAACCATTTTTAAAACTCTTTTAAGTATTCAAATACATCACTTTTATTTCTTAGAAAATAAAGCCACGTATATTTTGTGGAAAATAGTATGCTCCACCAAGTGATATTGTCTGCATAGGACCAAACACATTTGTATGCATAAGTTCAAGAAAATCTATTTTTCTTTTATCTGTATGAGTAGGGAATTATTCCCTATGCATCTTCTCTAATGCACACCCTTCACATGTAGAATATTCATTCTTAAGCATTGTAATTCCTTGCACAATTCCTTGTTTTTGAAGCACTAACAAATCATGATAGTTAATGTGGTCATTCCTTTAGTGCCATAAAATTTTTGTTGTCATGGTTGTGGATGCGAGTGCTTGATGAATTTTTCTCTTCACATCAATATTGAAAAAACTTTCGACTCTAACTCCTGTTGCAATAATCTTATAATGATCATGCATATATTTTACCACAGAATGTGACTTAAAAAATTCTACGTTCAAATATTGATTTGTTATGGTGGAGACTAAGTTTAACTTTTTCTTTATGCCATGAACATACATCACATTTTGAATATATTTAACACAACCATTTGGTAATGTCACATATACATCACCATATCCTTTAATTTGATGTGAGCGATCATCCCCAGAATATTTATTAGCAATTTTATTTGTTACATGATAATTTTCAAACCAATCCTTAATACAAGACATATGTATGGAGGCACCAAAATCAACAAACCATGCATGTGAGTCATCTATTTCAGTGGAAAAGGAAACATCTGAAATAAATAATCTTATATTTTTGAAATCATCATTCATTGTTTCTCCTCCATCAACAAAATCACCATTATGCCTTATGTTTCTATGTTTGGATTCATAATACTTCCTTTTAAAGAAATCTCTAGAATAATGTGCAAGCTTGTCACATTAAGAACATGCATTATTCCTTTCAACATTTGCATCAAACTTTGGAGGTGCCATACCTTGTTGTGGTTTTTCATATGGTGGCTTTTCATAAGGTGGATTTTTATATGGTGTCTCACTTCCCTTATTTCTTTCCCATGGATTTCCACTGGAAGGATCTTTCCCTTTATCCATCAATGCTAGATCAGAACTTTGAGACCTTTGATTAAGGTTCTTTCACCTTTCTTCCTTTTGCATAAGTACACATGTCAATTCTTCAAAAGTAGGAGCCTTCTCCCTCGTTGCAAGACTTGTGATAAATATACAGTACTCTTATAGTTTACCATTTAAGGTTATGATGACTAAATAAATGATAGGTACTGTTTCACCTATAATACCAAATTTATCTTTACAGAAATATGAGACTGTCTTTTACAGACATTCTTAGAATCACTTTTTCCTTAGTTTCTCATTTCTCCCAACCTTGAATTGATGCAATTGTAGCTCCCATGAAGACATCTGTATTAGCTTCACTCAAATATGCAATGGACCATACATTCTGTCCTTCCATCAATGTTTGCATCTTAAATTTCCAATCAATATAATTTGTGCCATATAACTTGGTTGCTTCGGTTAAATAGGATTCTTCTGAAGGGTTAGCCATAATTAAGCTCACGAATTCAAATAAAGAGACAAAGCTTATGCAAATAAAAAATTGCCTTGATACCTTCACAAGATTTAGCACTCTTGTGACAACTCAACAATATGTTATTCCAACTACTCCTCTTGAACGCGTAGATCAAACTTCTTCAGTTACAAATTTTCAGCGTGCATAATTCGAATTTTGCAACCAGTATGCATATCAAACTTCTTTTGCAAGAAATGATTCAAAATCAGAACATTCCTTTTTGCAACAACCTCTCAACTCGGCACAAATCATAGAGGGAGAAAAAAAATCACTAAGAGTGATAGAAATAAAATGTATAGTTCAATGGAATAACGTTCTTTCTTCTATGTGGTCCATCGATCTACAATAATACTCTATAACAATCTTTCTTCCTCGATAGCATATACTTCCAACAACCTCTTTCTTTGTTGTTCTCCTTTGGAGAGGCGTCACGCTATAACACAACGATAGTTCATTTGTTGTTCTTCACACAAGAAGCCTCCTTCATTGTTGTATCTTACACACATGCAATGATTCTTCCTCTATAGCATATACTTCCAACAAACTCTTTCTTTTTTTTTCTCCTTTGCAACAACGTCATGATGTAGCACAACGATACTTCATTTTTTTTTCTTCACACATGAACGGTCCTTCATTGTTCTCTCTTACATGTAGGCAACGATTCTCTTACACACAACTAAAAAAACTCCAGTGTGTTCAACAATGGACAATCCAAAAAACTCACTCCGATTTCCCAGCACACCAGTGCTCAGACAATATGCAACAGTTTCATGGTTGGAATAGGTAGGAGTAAACACAAAATGAATTCATTTCTCCTTTTGCAGTGATCTCCTCTCCTTACCAGTGCTCTCATACCAAATTAACATTAAACAAAAAAATATTGATGCACACACACAATCGTGAGACCAATTGTCTCACTCAATCCATAAACATCTACAACCAAATGCTAATTTCAAAATTATTCTCGAATAGATAGGATAAACAATATACATGAAAGCCTAGCTTTCAGAACAATATCTTGTAACAGATCTTTACAAAAATTGTGAATATCATCAACCTTCTCCTTCAACCCCTGTGTAAAAATGGACATCTCACTTTGAAAAAAATGTTTTGTATTTACATACTTTATAATTTTAATACACTAAAACTTCTCTTCTATCAAAATTCTTCAAAAAATGCTTATTAGATATTTAAAAAAACATTGATATATTTTAATATTATTATAATTTGTTATTTTAATTGAAAATATATTCACTTAAAAAAAATTCCACATATAAATCCAAAAATATCTTCTACTAATACAATATTTACTATATATTAAACATACTCAAAATCCATCACTTAAAATGCAAAAATATCAATTACCAACACACTATTTACTATACTATATATTAGATAGACTCAAAATCCATCACTCAAAAAACAACTATTGAAAATTAAAATTTATAGATCATATTTTTTAAAGGATTTATTTATTATATATTAGACTTATCAACAAAATAAATCAAAATCCATAACTTAAAATGTCATTATTAAAAATTAAAATTTCTACCTTAAAATTTTTAAGTTTTTATTAGTTATAAACAATAAAAATTGATATATCTTTTATCAAATAAATATAATAAGAAATAATATTTAAATAAATATTTTATTATTATTAATTATTCTTTTTATTATAAATATTTTATTATTATATTAATTATTCCACTTAAAATGTTGAACGTTATAAAAACCAAGTATCCACAAATATTAATAACATTATTATTATTATTTTCACTATCTTTTTCAAAATAAATAACATTGGACATTACCATTTGCTACAAAAGTAAAACGCCTTATTATAAAGCTTTCTTTTGTATTCATTCTTCTTTAATATCTATTTGATGTGGAATTTGTGTTGTGGTGACCACACCACACATGCAGTGGTATTGGCTACAAGGGTAAAAGCTTTCTTTTGTATTCAATTTTTTTTAACATCTATTTGATGTGGAATGTTTGTTGTGGTGATCACAATACACATGGAGTGGTATTTGCTATTAGGGTAAAGTAGTTGATTATAAAGATTTTTTTTGTATTCATTTTTATTAGTCTTTTTTATGGGATTATAGTAATGACTTTGTTTTGGATGTGATATTAATTTGCCTTTTACCATAAATTTGTGTATAAAATGTAATGTTTAACATAGGAAAACATATACATATTTTTGATATAATAAAAATATATGTGTTTCTCATTTTTAATTGATTGATAGAATTGAAGTGTTATTGTTCCCTTCAAGTCTTTCAATATATAAAATTAATTTCATAATCAATGAATTTCACCCATCACCATATCTAAATATAAAAAATTATTATTATACATTATTATATTTATATTATTATTTATTATTATATTTATATTATATTTATTCTCTGATATATTATTTAGATTATATTTATTATGTAATATAATAAATATATAAAAATATATATTATTAAATTTGAAAGTTTATTTTCAAAAAGAAAAATGGAATATTTTTAAAATGTAATTTGCATTTGGCTAGTTTAATTTAATTGGAATGAAATTTAGGTTAATCTTAAAACTATACAACATCCACATTAAAGTAAAAATGTGATCGCCAATATAACATATTTCTTGTGAGTCTAGGTAGAATTCTTTGAATTCCAATCTTTCTCACTACTAAGCTGTTATGCAACCTTTGTTTAACATCTATTAGATATGAAATGTGTAATATGGTGACCACACCACCAGACTGGTAAAGACAAAATACTTCAAACATATGAAAAATGAAAATTAGCAATTTTTTTTAATCATTGGACATACGTGTCATATTTGCTTATAAAGTTTTCTAGGTTACTGTGATATGAAAGTGAAATATTCGTTAAGCAATTCAACAAAAACCCTACAATTAGTACGGGCGATATTGTTTCGCTTACATAGGAAAATAGGAAAAGGCGGATAGGCACGGAAATGCAGCGTGGGATATAGGGTCATCAGATAGCCACAGTTTTTTCGTCTAATCAGATGAAAATTGTCTTCAATGTGAAACTGCTATTTCAACAATTTAAAACTAATTTCAAGATTTAGGTGCGCAAAATTAGAATTTATGTAATTCGAACTTGTATTTCAACAATTCTTCGTACCAAATTGCTATTATTGAGTGCTCCATATCAAACGCCCTGAAATGCAACCCGAATTTGATTCATCTTTCACAACCAGAAGACTGAAGCGACTGATTGAACGTTCAGCAACTAAACGTATGCGGTGATATTTCAGGCCAGGTTGTATGGATACTATTGTTTCGTTGACAACATATGCAAGTAAAGCCTGGACGAGGAAGTACACGGATTGTCATTTTGGGTGAGGAAATACATGATTGCCATTTTTTATTTGAATTGGGTTGTAGTTTCACTGTTTTATGTTTTTGTCTTTTTTCTATCATATTTTATGTTTGATTTTACCCAAAATTTGGTGATCAAATTTTGGATCTATTTCAGGCCAAAGTGACTGAATGAACGTTCAACAACTGAACGCATGCGGTGGTATTTCACGCCAGGTAGTATGGATACTATTGTTTTACTATTTGAAGTACGAAATTGACTCAGTCCAGTTTAGCGATTGGGCCGAACAGGACCATATGTACAATTCTTCAAATCTGGATCAAATCTGCTTTAGCTAATCGGGAAATGCGACGCATTAAACCTATGGTTCCGTGCCGCCCTTTGAAATCGACTTTCAACTTCTGCGGAAAGTAGAGTCGGCTATCATATTCTGAGAGCTGGATTCCTCACGTCAATCACCATAAATGTACGTCATAGGTTTTCCCGACCTCAATAGCCATTCTGCTGGTTTTTACATAAAATCTTGACGGTTATTAAAAAAGCTTAACCGTATTTGACGGAAAATTGGCCCACGACGGACAATTTGCCCATCAAATTCCTCCATCCCTGCTTACGGCTCAGCCTAAAAAAGACAATTTTTATTTATTTTTACGGCTCAGCTGAAAAAGACAATTTTTATTTATTTATTTTCATTCTAGGTATCACAATTTTCACCGAATGAAAGCGTACGATGTATCAATTATTATGGTGATTAGTTGCGCTAGAGGCGCATTCTAGAGGGCAGGTGAGTGTGGGGTGTCGGCTTTTATATATATATATATATATATATATATATATATATTCAATAACGTATACACATAAGTTTGATAATGAGTCGCGCGCTAAAGGCGCAATCCAGAGGGCGACTGAATGAGATGTGTAAAGATGTTTTTAATATATATATATATATATTATTTGTGTATAGTTTACAAGTAAAAATAAGTGATATTCACTAAATAATATTGACTATTTTATATTTTTAAAAGTTAAAATAAAATTAGATATATGTAGATGTAAATAATTATTAACAATTGCATAAGTATAAATTGAAATGTTCATGTAATAAAGTTAAAATAGAATTAGATATATGTAGATGTTAATAATTATTAATAATGTCACAAGTGTAAATTGAAATTTTTATGTAATAAATTAAAAAACATAACATCAAAATTGTTGAGTGAAACCTAACTTTATATATATATATATAATAATAATTTTTAAATAAGGAGGATAAGCAAATTTTATTTATTTTATAGTTGAAATTTTCAAAATATATTTTTATGATTAAAAAATATTTATTAATATGTAATTGTTAGCCATATTTAATGAAATAATAAGTTTTAATGAATTTTACAATTTTCAATTAATTTTAATGGATATTATTGATTAAATTTTGATAAATTTAATAAAATTGAAAGAGTTTTAAATATCAAATTAATCATTTAAAATGTTTAGCTATTATTATTAATATAATTTTACAAAATTTTCCAAAATTATTTTAATATATAATATACATAAAACATTATGAAAAATTCAAAAATTCAAAAAATAAGTTAATAAAATTTGACTTGCCATCTATAATCTATATAGTGTATATCATGGAAGTAGATGTAATAATAATAATAATTTGAATTCTCTCTAACCAATGATATATATCATGGAAATATATAATAATAATAATAATAATAATTAGAAGAATATTATTTATTATGAAAATATATAATAAAATAAACTAAAATAAATTTATTCCTTATTTAAAAAAAAAAGTATTTAATATTTATTATAAAAATATATAATAAAATAAACTAGAATAAATTGATTCTCTATGTTAAAGAATTAAATATTTATTTATATTGAATTCTCTAAGTAATTATTTATTAGATTTATGGTTAGCATGAATATATTCTATGTAAATATAAATAAATGTGATCATTTTTATTCCAAAATGTTATTTATATTGAATTTTCTAAGTAATTATTTATTAGATTTATGGTTAGCATGAATATATTCTATGTAAATATAAATAAATGTGATCATTTTTATTCCTATTCTATGTAAATATAAATAAATGTGATCATTTTTATTCCAAAATGTGAAGCGATGGTCATTTTTACGTATCATGAAAGGATATAGATAATTATATTTCAAGACAATATATTTTTTAATTGTTTTCATTGTATTTTATAATTTCTTTTGTAACTATATTAACTAAATTGAAGTGTGTTAAAAAAAACTTTTAAAAATAAGTTATTGCTTGAAGATGTTCACATAAGAGAACTTTACTAATTGTTTTATTAGTTTTTCATCACTTACAATAAATTTTTTGGTGGAAACCCTAGACACACTACATTTGTTTTATGTTAAATGTTTGACAAAATGTATGCTCACAAAGTGTTTGAAGAAATCCATGTCCAAGTGGAAAGCTAATGACTCACAAGTGTTTGAAGAAATCTTTGTTCAAAACATTTGTGATAGATATCTTGATACAAAGGTCGAATTTCAAATTATGATCAAGTACCTCTCTAGGAAAATCTTATGTGTGTGGTCGAATTATACCATTTATCTGGTGGATTTAAAGTACATATTGGAACATTGCCAAGGATTATTGTTTCCCAACAATATCTTTTTTATGAGGGTAAGAAAATGAAATATATATTGTATCTTTTTTATTGTCATATTTGGAAAGATTCAACACTCATCTTGGCATTGCATTTGGGTGGAGTGGTGGGAAAAAAAACTGTGTCAAATTATGAAAACCTCTTTATTTTAAGGATGAGGTTTGAAATAAATCATCTAATTTAGAATATTTGAAACCTCCTATATCAACTATGTATATTGTGGAGCCATCTGAAATTGTGCCTAAACTAGAGGTCTAAAAGCTGGAGGTTACAGGTTTGTATGGTTTATGGCCTTTTACTTCAAATTTGTATGAATGGATTTTTTTCGACATGGAAAAATCATTGTGAGGTTTATCTGTGCTCAAAGGGATTCTTATTTTTGAAAATACAATTGATTATAAAAAAAATTTAGAGGATGGTCCTCGGTTTTGGGGTAGAGTCAGAATTTTGATACCCCTTTGTTTTTATATTTTGATCCTTCCACTATGTCTATGACGAAGGTTATAGTTTGGTTCGGCTCCCAAGTTTGTCACTTTATTTTTATCATTTAAAAGTTCTTCATGATATTCGAAATTCTTTGGGAGATTACATGAAAATCCTTCACTATATTCGAAATCCTTTATTTCATTCCAATTCATCAAAGAATCATTCTCTTTACAAAATTTCCTAAGTATTTTTTGGACCAAAGTAAAACTTAGACGTCCTTGATGAAACATACAAAAGGACTTCTGATAGAAAGTAAAAAACTAAACTTTAAAAGCTGGATGATCTTGCCACATATTGCTTCCCACTCGGCTCTACACAATAGCCTTTGTCAGTCATGAAAACTAATTCACAAACAGACAAGATTACACAGACTATCAAAGATAGATCAGCACCACTAAAAAACAAGTGTCTGAATGATGTAATTCATCCCTGAATCTTGTTGTCTACAATAGGACCCTACTATCATAAAAAAAAATTAGGCTTATAATGAATTAAGGAATGAATTAAAACTGAATTATCTCAACAAAAAAATCAAAGAGAAAACCTTAATATGCTTCTCCTTCTATTCTCCTCTTGTTCCTCCCTTTCCTTTTTCCTTCAAGAAAATTAGGATTGGTTGAAGTAGTTGAACTACTTCCTTAGATAAGTTAACTAAAACTCAACCAACTTTTTAGTTAAGGGGGAAAAGTAATAAATCATAATAAGGGTTTTTTAAATAAATAATAACAAGTAGGTGGGACCCCTTGTGACTCCCTTTAGCTTTTAACAATCATAACACAACTAGTTAATCAAACAAAACATCCCTCCTTGTGACTCCCATCATCACATTCATTTTGACAATTTATCTAACTCATAATTGAAATTATTTCCAAAAATATATTACCCATATATCCAAAAAATAGTGTGCTATCCAAAATTTTATAAGTCAATTATTCTCATCAATTAATAAATAAAAACTTAAAATCCATATTTTCCACTCTCGGAGGCAATGTTTCCCTTGTTGTTGCTGTCACCTTTTGATCTCTCTGAATTTGCCTTAGGCTGTGTGGAGCCTTTAGGCCTAATCTCACTCATCACTTGAAATAAATCATCTCTCAAATGATTGTGGGAGGACACAGATTTATCAGAATCATTTGAGGGTGAGGAATGGGCAGCAATGGCTTTTCCTTTGTTAGGAGCACGGTGGGCCTCGGTTTTCAACCTCTTACTTGCATGGGAAGACTGAACTGATGAGTGGGTAGGGGAAACTTGGGCAATTTGATTGATAGGTGGGGGAGTAGGTAAAGAAAAGTTAGGCCATCCACGATGTTGGGATACTGTTGAATGGACAATATCTTGCCATTCGTTGTTTTCCAAGGCTTCAGGCTATGGTGAAACATGAGGAGGCACGAGGATACCAGGGACCCGTGGAGATTGGAAGGGAGGCTTTTCAGTCTTAGGTTAGACCACTCCTTTCCCAATCCTGTTAAAAAACCTAGCTTGAAATAGCTGGCCTAAATCTTGCGAGTCTACATCAAAGTGTATAGAGAATCTTGGCCTTCTAGGGCCCCTATTCTAATTACCTCTTCCTCGATTACCCCTGCCATGGATACCTCTGCTGAAAAATCTCATTCCTGTATGCATAATTTATTAACAAATAGTTTCTTTAACAACCATAGATGGAAAATCTTTTTAAATATGAAATAAAATTTGGCTCAGCAACATATCAGACTCATGCAATCCAATCCATACAATCGTTTAATAGTCATCAATGAGGAAGGGGTGAATAAGGGTTATGGGATACATGAGGGGTTGTATTGAGATAAAAATGTTAAAATGAGGGGGAAAAGATCATGATTATTGCTCAGAGACATCAAACAATAAATTGTATTGTAAGCCAAAATAATACATTACTGCAATTCATCCCTCTGTGATCTTTTAAACTATCATAATATAAAGTTTCTCTTAACTTTAATTAAATTTAGGAATAGGGGGTGGATAATGAATATAGGAAGGTGAGGGGATTGCAATGTGTGAAAAGTGAAATAATGGTAGGGAGAAAATCGAATATTGTTTGTAAAATTAATTAAGTAATCCATAAAAACAATTATGTATTCAATACAACTATCTCACCATCAATTAAACAATTACTATGGTCAATTTAACGATTACTGTGTGTTAAAACTTTTTCACTGTCCACATTAAATTTCCTTAAAATCTTTCAATTAACACAAAATAATTATACTCAGAATCGTCATACTTCAAACATCATGTATAAAGAATTATGTTTCCTCGCATTTCTTCCATTTTATAATTAAAAAAAAATCCCAATGAACACAAAGTCATATATGTTTAAATCTATCAAGGAAGTATTAACCATTATCCTTAAATTCCAAATCTTCAAATTAAACATAGACACAAGTCCTTCAAGAATTGAACAGTCTCTTTTAAAACATGACTGATTCCATTCCTTTAACCAATTTAACAATTAAATTGCAATGAAACTGTACTAATAAAACCCCGTGCCCATCTCTGATGGTGCAATAAAATGATACGATGCACAATATCCATGAATCATACACAATAGACAACCAAGCCAAAACTATCAATACTTTAAATTGCAATAATCCTGATGAGGCAATTTAAACACACAATAACGACAACCATTACTTCAATTTATACCACATTGTAGGAAACATACAGATCAATGCATAGCACAAAGAATAATTTATGTGATTGTACATATCTAATTACTCCTAATAGAACCATAAAACAATGTTGAGTTATCAATCCGACTATTTCAACAAAGGAATGCAACGACTATATACCAATAATCATTTCTGATTACGACTGTCTAATCAACCCGATCAATAGAGATGAGCCAATAATAAAAAACATTTCATCGTTATTCCACCAACTCATGACAGTAAACAAGATACCTGACAGGGTGTAACTGGTTCAATTTATCAAAATTGGGCTCTGAATAATCAAGGGTTCACTCGGTGGAACCAACATAGGGAGACTGGAGGTAGACCTTATCAATAGTAGGTAACAAACCCTTGAGACAACAAAGTGGAACCACATGCATTATAACCCTTATCTTGTATGATAGGGTGACAATTCGACCCCAGGTAGAAGAGACTATGAATAGAGGATAAGAGGTTTCTTACTGGCCATTAAACTACACCGAGAACACACATGGGCATAACCCTTGTGGTTTTCCCCAAAAGCCGAATAATGCTAATAGAAATGCAGAACTCATGTAATAGAAACCAACCCTAAAGCAAGCCTCTTGGCATAATAGCCACCATAACCAACTGTGCATATACCAAGAACATAAACGAGCTCACAACCAGATGGAAACGATATGCAGTGACCCAATTGTGGTTCAAATCATACACAACAATCCCATAACACTAAATATGACCGAGTGTGGTTGCAAAGACTGTGAGGAGACGACCAACAAGGCCAAACAGAATGAAAGTTGAAACCCTCCAAAAAAAACCCATAGAGACAACAGAGAGCTATCACGACTTCCACCACATAGAACAGTCAATGAAATTGTGACTTCAACCATCAAATTTTCCGTTTGCAGTGAATAAAAAAAACAACCATTTTAGAGAAACACCACTAGTTTACACATTTTCCAGCCGCAATAAAAACACATACCAATACATCACTGAGCCAACAATTATTTCATAAATAGAGCGATTTCATGGAAGGGAAAAAAAAACATACCTATAACCAAATGGCCTTAAAAATGTGAGCTTGGTCGGGCGGTTTCTTCCTCACCTGAATATCGAATCTTAACCACAACGAAAATTGAATGAACAATAACCAATATAAGGTGGCGACGAGTGGGAGAAATATGGAGTGATGTTCATTTATTGCACATTGCTTCCATCCTCCCTTCATTCAATTATGTAGTACATGTTAGCCAACCAAACATTAATCCATGCTATTAATCCATGCATCGAAACTTGCATACATATCTTGCCAAATGTGCCACCCGATCCATACTAACCATTAATCCAAAACCATACTATAACATATATCACATGTGCCCCATATAACTTAAAAAAAATTGTATAGCCACTAACATTTCTCGCTAGGACTAACATTCATTTCTTTAATTTCAAATGCATATAGTATAGCACGGTATAGCATAGTATATCATATTATAGTTTAGTTTCTTTTTCTTGGATTCTTTTTCTTATATTTCTCTTGTCTCTTGTTATGACTAACATGTTTCTTGTGTAGGTGCAACAGATAATAACTCATGGCACCAATAGCAATGTAATAACAATGAATATAAGTCATTCATACATCAAATTTAGAGTTTAGAGCAACATAACCAACACATAAAGTCAATTATCCATCTTCCATTATGTCACAAATGAAACCAATATTCATCATCAATCATGTAGAACCCTATAAGAAGTGTCGAACAACAACATAAATGTGTGATAAGAACCTTATTTGATCCTCCAATCTATAAGGGGGTCCCACCTACTAGTATTATATATCATTAGCTTAGTTTAAATAATAGGCTTTAGTAATACTTTGCGGGTGAAAACCTCATTGTGATTTTTATCGTCAACACCTTGCCTTGCCTTGCCTTTCATTTCCTTGCCTATCCATCCCATCACTTACCTTTCATTCACTTTCCATGCCATTTTATGCCATTTGATACCATGTCATACCATGCCATGTCTTTCCTTCACCATCCTTTCCATTTATGCCTTTCATTCACTTTCCTTTCCTTCACTAGTAGGATACCTTCACTTGCCATGCCATGCCTTCCCTTCACCTTCCATGCCATGTCATGCCTTGTATTCACTATCCTTTCTTTTCCTTCACTTTCCTTTCCTTCACTTGTCATGCCTTTCCTTTCCTTTCCTTCACTTTCCATGCCATGTCATGCCTTTCCTGCACTTTCCTTTCTTTTCCTTCACTTTCCTTTCCTTCACTTTCTCTTGCCTTTCCTTTCATTTCCTTCACTTTCCATGCCATTCCTTGCCTTCACTTGCCATGCCATTCCTTGCCTTCACTTTCCATGCCATTCCTTTCCTATCCTTCACTTGTCATGTCTTGTCTTTCCTTTCCTGCACTTGTCATGCCATGCCTTGCCTTCACTTTCCACTTTCCATGCCATGCCTTGCCTTCACTTGCCATGTCATGCCATGCTGTTCCTTCACTTTCCTTCATTTTCCATGCCATGCCTTCTTTCACTTTCCATGCCATGTCTTTCATTCACTTTCCATTCCATGCCTTACCTACACTTTCCATGCCATGTCATGCATTTCCTTCACTTTCCATGCCATGCCTTTCCTTGCCTTCACTTGCCTTTCCTTCACTTTCCAGGCCTTCCCTTTCCTTTTCTTGACTTTCCATGCCATGACTTGCCTTCACTTTCCATGTTATGGCTTTCATTAACTTCCCATGCCATTCCATACCTTTCCTTCACTTTCCATGCCATGACATGCAATTACTTTCCTTCAATTTCCATGGCATGCAATGCCATGCCTTGCCTTCACTTTCCATTCCATTCCTTAACTTCACTTGCCTTAAATTTCCATGCCATGCCATGCCATGTATTTCCTTCACTTTCCATGCCATGCCATGCCCTCCCTTCACTTTCCATGCCATGCCTTCCCTTCACTTTCCATGCCATTCCATGCCTTTCATTCACTTGTCTTCCCTTCCCTTCCCTTTCATTGCCTTTCCTTCACTTTCTATGTCATTCCTTGCCTTTCCTTCACTTGTCATGCCATGTCATGCCATGCCTTCCCTTGCCTTCACCTTCCATTCTTTTCCTTCACTTTCCATGCCATGTGTTTTCTTTCCTTCACTTGTCATACCTTGCCTTGCCTTTCCTTCACTTGCAATGCATGCCTTCCCTTCACTTGAATTTCCTTGCCCTGCCTTGCCTTCACTTTCCATGCCATGCCTTTCCTTCACTTGTCATGCCTTTCCTTCACTTTCCTTCACTTTCCATGCCTTGCCTTCCCTTGCCATGCCATGCCATGCCTTTCCTTCACTTTCCTTACCTTTCCTTCACTTGCCATGCCTTGCCTTCACTTTTCTTTCCTTCACTTTCCTTTCCTTCACTTGTCTTTATTTTTCCATGTTATTCCATTCCATTCCATAGCATTCCATGTCTTTCCTTTACTTTCCTTTCCATTCATTCCTTCTGTTCACTTGCCTTTCCTTTCCTTCACTTGCCTTGCCTTTCTTTGCCTTCACTTCCCATGCCATCCCTTTCCTTCACTTTCCATGCCATGCCTTTCCTTGACTTCCCATGCCATGACATGAATTTCCTTCACTTTCCTTCACTTGCATTCACTAGACTTCATTTTCCATGCCTTGCCTTCACTTGACATACCATGCCATGCCTTACCTTCACTTGCCTTGCCTAGCCTTCACTGTCCATTCCTTTCCTTCACTTGTCTTGAATTTACTTACCTTGCCTTAACTTCCCTTTCCTTTTCCATTCCATGCCATGCCTTATCACTTGTCATGCCATGCCATGCCATGCATTTCCTTTTATTCACTTTCCATTCCATGCCTTTCCTTCACTTTCCTTGCCATGTCTAACCTAACAAGGTGTTCAATTGTCAAACATATGTAATAAGCACTGAGAAAAACATTAGTGCCAAAGATACTCCAACAAATGGTTTTCTAGTGGACGAGATGACAATGCAAGCCCCCTAGTTGAAATTCGGTGCTCCGGATCCAACACAATTGATGGTTCTCCCATATGAGTCCTGGTTTGATTTTTACCATGGGTTGCAACTCGCCTCTTCAATCCATTGAGGGAAATGTGGCCAATTTTTTTGGGGGGCTTAAAATCCAAACCGAATGACATAACAAAGTTTCATAAGCTCCCATGATTCTATTTGGCCAAGGCCAACATGACTACACTACCCACAAATACCTGACACAGTGTTCTTGAAAATTGACTTCCTCTTTAGAAATTGCACTATGCATCATTGAACAAAACCCTAGTGTCAAAGATACTCCAACAAATGGTTTTTCGATGGACAGAATGATGGAAGAGCCCACCCACTAGCTGAAACATGGTGCTCCAGATCCAACGCATTTGACGGTTCACCCATCCAGGTCCTGGTTTGAGTTTTATTGCAAGTTGCAACTTGACTCTTCAAGCCATTGAGGCACATGAGGCCAATTTGGTCTAGTGGAATCAAATCCAAACTGAGTGGCATAACAAAGTTTTGTAAGCTCCCACAAGTCTATTTGTCCAAGGCCCATACGACTACACTACCCACAAATTCTCGACACTATGTTCTTGAAAATCGACCTCCTCTTTAGGAATTGCACTATGCCTCATTGACAAAAACACTAGTGTCAGAGATACTCCAACAAACAGTTTTCTCATGGAAGGAATGACAACGAGGCCCCCCATAGTTTAAACCCAGTGATTTGGATCCAACGCAACTGATGATTTTCCCATCCAATTCCTCATTTGAGTTTTATCGCAAGTTGCAACTCGCCTCT
>JZKD02S2101537.1:253005-265974 GCA_000966675.3 Picea glauca | reverse complement strand
TATCACAAGTCACAACACGCCTCTTCAATCCATTCAGGGACATGTAGCCAATTTGGTCCACGGGCATAAAATCCAAAATGAGCAGCATAACAGAGCTCTGTAAGCTCCCAGAAGTCTATTTGGCCATGGCCCATGCAATTACACCACCCACAAATTCTCGACACAATGTTCGTGAAAATTGACCTCCTCTTCAGAAATTGCACTATGCCTCATTGACATAAACCCTAGTATCGCAGATACTCCAACAAATAGTTTTCCTTCACTTTCCATGCCTTTCCTTCACTTGTCTTGCCTTCACTTTCCTTTCCTTAACTTATCTTTCCTTTTCCATGCCATTCCATGCTTTATCACTTTCCATGACATTCCATGCAATGCCTTGTCTTGCCTTCACTTTCCATGCCATGCCTTGCCTTCACTTTTCATGACATGCCTTGCCTTCACTTTCCTTGCCATGTCTAGCCTAACAAGGTGTTCAATAGTCAAATGTATGTAATAAGAACTGAACAAAACCCTAGTGTCGATGATACTACAACAAATGGTTATCTAGTGAATGGAATGACGATGGAGGCCCCCCCAAGGGGAAACCCAATGCTCGAGATCCAACACAATTTACAATTCTCCCATCTGATTCCCAGTTTGATTTTTATCGTGAGTTGCAACTAACCTCTTTAATCCATTGAGGTACATGTGGCCAATTTGGTCTAGGGCCATAAAATCCAAATTGAGTGGCATAACAGAGTTTCATAATCTCCCACAAGTCTATTAGTCCAAGGCCCACATGACTACACTATTGACAAATGACAAACACAATGTTCTTGAAAATCGACCTCCTCTTTAAAAAGTGCACTATGCCTCATTGACCAAAACATTGGAATTCTCATGCAAGTATTTTTATATAAGAAATTATGGATAACAAGTTGTAGAATTACATGCTTAATTAATCCTTTGATTGTAATTTTTACGTATGAATCATTTGATGGCATGGAAAGTGAATGCAAGTCATGACAAGTGAAGGCATGACAATGCATGGTATGGAAAGACATGGTATGGCAAGGCATGGCATGGAAAGGAAAGGCATGGAAAGACATGGCATGGCATGGTATGGAAAGGAATGGCTTGAAAATAAATGCACCGGTATGGAAAGGCATGGCATGGAAAGGAATGGCATGGTATGGAAAGGCATCACATGGAAAAGGAAAGGCATGGCAAGTGAATGCAAGGAAATGAATGAAATGGCATGGCATGGCATGACATGAAAAGGCATGTGATGGGAAGGAATGGTATGGAAAGAAAAGACATGGAAAGTGAAGGCAAGAAAAGGCATGGCAAGGCATGGCATGGAAAGGAATGGCATGGCATGGAAAGGCATGGCATGGAAAAGGAAAGTCATGGCAAGTGAATACAAGGAAATGCATAAAATGGCATGGCATGGGAAGGCATGGGATTGCAAGGCATGGTATGGAAAGAAAATACATGGCAAGTGAAGGCAAGGCAAGACATAGCATGGAAAGGCATATCATACCATACCATACCAAGGAAAGGCAAGGCATACCATACCATACCATACCATACCATACCATACCAATGAAATTCATGACATACCATACCATACCATACCAATACCAATACCATACCATACCATGCCAATGCATACCATACCATACCATACCAATGCCAATGCCAATGCATACCATACCATACCATTTCCATTTCCATTGCCAATTCATACCATACCATAGCATACCATTTCCAATGCATACCATGTCATTGCCATTGTCATTTCCATTGCCAATGCCAATGCATACCATACCATACCATTGTCAATGCATACCATACAATGTCAAGGAAATGCATATCATTTCCATTGACAATGCATACCATACCATACCTTTTCCAATGCATACCATACAAACAAATGGTAAGGAAATGCATACCATTGCCATTTCCAATGCATACCATTGCCATTGCCAATGCATACCATACCATACCATACCATACCATACCATTTCTAATGCATACCATACCATACCATACCATTTCCATTTCCATTGTCAATGCCAATGCATACCATACCATACCATTTCCATTTCCATTGTCAATGCCAATGCGTACCATACCATACCATTTCCAATGCATACCATACAAGGAAATGGCATTGGAAATGCATACCATACCATAACATACCATACCATACCATTTCCAATACATACCATACAATGGAAAGGAAATGCATACCATTTCCATTTCTAATGCATGCCATTTCCATTTCCAATGCATACCATACCCTTTCCACTGCATACCATTTCCCTTTCATATCCATTTCATTTCCCTATACAAACAATACCATTTTATATCCAAATCCATACTCATACTATATCCAACACACAGAAGTAGAGAACAATAGCCAAGGTACCTGATAACCATAGCTAATGAATGACTAATGCCATAACATACCCTACCGTACCACCTCCAATGCATACCATACCATACCATACCATACCATACCATACCATACCACTCCCAATGCATACCATACAAGGCAATGGCATTGGAAATGCATACCATACCATACCATACCATACCATACCATACCTTTTCCAATGCATACCATTGCCATTGTTGATGCATACCATTTCCATTACTGATGCATACCATTTCCATAGCATGCCATTTCCAATGCCTACCATACCATTTTCATTTCCATTGCCAATTCCAATGTATACCATACCATACCATTGCCAATGCATACCATGCAAGGCAATTTCAAGGAAATTCATACCATACCAATGCATACCATTGCCAATGAATACCATACCATTGTCATTGCCATTTCCAATGCTAATGCATACCATATCATGCCATACCATACCATACTGTTGGAAATGCATACAATACAATGGAAAGGAAATGCATACCATTTCCAATCCATAACATTGCTATTGTCAATGCATACCATACCATACCATACCATTTCTAATGTATACCATACAAGGGAATGGCAAAGAAATGCATACCATACCAATGAATACCATTGCCAATGCATACCATACCATTGAGATTTCCATTCCCAATGTCAATGGATACCAAACCATACCATACCATAACGTTGCCAGTCCATACTATACAATGGAAAGACAATGCATACCATTTCCATTTCCAATGCATACCATTAGTAATGCATACCATACCATACCATACCATTTCCAATGCATACCATAAAAGGAAATGGAAAGGAAATTCATTCCATTGCAATTGCCAATACATAACATTGTCATTTCCATTGCCATTGCCAATGCATACCATACCATAGGATATCATTTCCAATGCATACCATTCCATACCATTTCTTGATGTCTTGAATATTCTAGGGCTGTTACGTGTCATCTTGCATTTCAACAAGTATTTTTTATCTAAACCCTAGTTTATGCTTGCATTTTCATCCCCCTTTCATTTAATGATTACTTGTGTTAATGGTTGTTATATTTATCTTGTTGTAGCTTATTTAATATCATTTATTGGCTTGACAAGGCATGACAATGGAAATTTATATTTATTGTTATATAGGTTAAAATGAGAAACTAAATGACAAGGCATGAGAAGCTACATGACAATGGAATGGCATGGCTTGGAAAGGAATGACAATGACATGGCAATGTAATGGCATGGAAATGACATTCCATGGCAGGTCTTGGAAAGGAATAACATTGGCATGGCAATGACATGATACGAAAATGGCGTGGCAATGACATGGCATGGTATGGCTTGGCAAGGCATAGAAATGGCATGGAAAGGTTTGACAATGGCATGGAAAGGTTTGACAATGGCATGGAAATGGAAATGGCATGGCATGTAATGACTTGGAAAGGAATGACAATGGCATGACATCAACAGGTTTCTGGGATTGGGTTTGGGAGGGTCCTTTGTCTCCTTGTGTGCTCTAACCCAAAAATTGGGTAGGAATGTGAAATAAACTCTCATAGATGGTGAAGGGAAAAGACTAATGGTTTCAAGTCTCCCTGGAGGAATTTTGATAGAATACAATTACTTTCTATAGTGTGTCATGAAATGTAACCTCAAAACCTTTATTTGTAGGTGGAAAATGATACCCATTCTAAGATCTAGTTTCCATGTGAACTCTCTAGTTCTATTGATCAAAATCAATAAGTTTAGTGGACATCATGGAAGACTGAATAAATGTTATTAATAATTGATGGGTTTAACAAAATTTACATATACCCACTACACAATCTAAACAAACATGTGCATTAATGAGTCATTGACTAGTCTTTTTGACATTTATGAAGGGTTACACATAAATCAAATGATTTTATATATGTCATACATAGAAAGAGGGGAATAATGTGTGTGCCCTAGAAAATAACATTGAGCTGAAATTGTTAAGTGTTTTACAATTATGTAGAAGATAAATGAGAACATTTATTTCTATAATAAATTATTGTAATATTCCATTTTTAAGGTCATAATATTTTTAGGTGACCACTATTTGAGTGTGCATTGTCATTGTATTTAGGTGGAGATAACTCAAGAGGTATTCCATATTGTTGGTTTTGAGTTAGAATATGGATATCCACAACATTCATGCAAATAATTCAGAAGGAATATTGATCTATCGATGGTGTAGAGATACATGGTTGAATAGAAAGCAATGCTACTTGAGAACCATTAATTTCTTACAGATTTATAACTTAGAAATATTTTCCACCATAATATACTCCTTAATGCATAATGAAAGTATTTATAATCACTTTAGAAACAAATAAAGGGATTAATACACATAAAATTCATACACTTTGGAATTCAAACACTTTTCAATTCATATATTCATCAACATCAAATGTAAAAACAATGAGAATCATAAAAGCTGTGCCATGATATATATATATATATATATATATATATAATCAACATGGTCTAAATTGTACAATTTTTACAAAATGGAAGCTTGTGCCCAATACACAAAGTGACAATAAGTGCCCCACCATAAAAAAACATCTATATCATGGCCTAGCTACAAAATGGTAGTAGTTGGTCAATCATTGACCATTTCCATCCTCGCCACCCTCAAGAGTGTTGATGAATGAAACTATGTGAGACATTCTCCATATTATAAACCTATGAGGTGTGCATCATTACAACTACGTGAAGTCTTTCTCTGATCTTACAAACCTGAGAGAAATCGTCTAAGAAGGGTACATGGTTCCTGCCTGAGACAGAGATGGGAACGTAGAGATGGCCTCCTCCATTCAGAGATTTGAGAAGAACTCCACACGATTATCTAGTGGAAAAGAAATCTGTTGAGTTAGGACGTTCCTGTGGTTGAGCACAAGGTGAACATGTGAAATCCCAAAGTGATTAGTGCATCGTCATGAGAACAAAAATGAAGCTGGTGTAATAGCCTCCTCTGAGCAACAGAGTTGATGAGAAGACTCCAGATTATTCTCCTGTCGGTAGCAGTGGGAACGAATATCTATAGAGTGGACGTGCATGTGGATGAGCACAGGTGAATGTGTGAAGACTTGGTTCTTCTATGTAATGTAGTGAATCAGAGCTATGCCATCCCTATGGATGTGCCCCTAGTGGATGAGCACTAGTGGGTGTATCAAATCCTTTTCTATATATTGTTCAAGATTCATACCTACCTGTAACCCTAATTATTATGTAAAGGGTACAGTTTGGCCCTATCATAATATGACTAATAATAAACAAGATAATTAATATTGTTAATATTAACTATAATAATAATAATAATAATAATAATAATAATAATATATTTGACTTATAGAGGTCAGCCCTCTTGAGCCAATATATGCCTTTGTTTATTGGTCAAGTCTAATATAAGTAAGGGATGATTCTCCATTGTAGATTCATATCTTCCTTGTGTGTTTGGAAATTACAACAAATACATCTACTTGGGAAAAGGTGTGCACCTCTCTTGGGCGCTATTCTTCTGGGGCTTAATCACCCTCTTATGTGCTAAGTCGTTCTTGGTGGTGGAAGGCCTTTCTCTTGAAGAATATAGAAAAGGATTTGGCTGGGTTTTCTTCCCTTGTTGAGAAGGTTTTCCCATGATATTTCTTGTGTTCTTGTGCATGGTGTTTCTTCTTGTGATCTTGGTTGCTGCAACATTCTTTATTATGGTTAAGACATGATAAAATTAAATGAAATACATGCTTAACCTAGATTATTGAAAATTTAACATGGTATCAGAGCATAGGTTTTGAATATCCCATTGCACAAGCATTTTCCAGCTCCTTCACTCTCTCATTTGCAGAAACTGTACGACCCTCCTAGGGTTTCCAGAAAATCCGTGCGACCTCATTTTCTGAGATATTTAACCACTCAAAATTTGGACGCTTGGGCTTAAAAATACATACAAGGGTACGCCATCCTTCAACATACCTCCATCAAGTCTCAAATCTAAATTCTGGGCATTTCAAAATTTTGACTCTAAGGGTTTCTAGGGTTTCATCAAAATTCTATAGAAAATTATTAATTGTAATTATGAGAATTTCTTGAATAAGCTCCACAACCTACCAAGGATATCATATTTATTAAAGGCTTATTTTTGGTAGTCATAAGTCCAACAAAACCTAAAAGTGCTAGCCTAGCCTAACCGTAAGGTTTTCTAGCTTAGTTGACAAGGGTTTGTGAAGATGAGAAAATTCATGATGGGAAGCAAGCTTAGTACAAAACTCCAAAGAAATGAAGAAATCAATATCTCAACACTCTCATGTATGATTCCTATCAATGACAATACTTGGCTAATTGACAGTGGTGCCTCTAGGCACATGACCGGTATTAGAAATCATCTAACACATTTAATTGAGAAAGACACACATCTATAGGTTGACCTTGGAGATGATGCTACATATAATGTGAGAGGAGTTGGAACTTCCAACTTACAACTAGATTCAGATATGAAACTTAAACTAGAAGAAGTTCTATATGTACCATGAATGAAGAGAAACCTTGTTTCTATTTCATCCCTTGAAGACAACGGTTACAAAATTACTTTCTTAGAAGTAAGAGTCCTTGCATGGCACAAAGACTCTCATATCATCTCTTCCAAACTAATTGGTGTCAAAGAAAAAAAATTATACAAGTTTACCATCAAACTAGATCAAGCGTTACTACATGACACTATCAACTTGAGTGAGTTATGGCATATAAGACTTGCTCAGATTCATTATAGAGATCTTCTAGCTCTAGGGAAAATGGTAAAAGGTATACCAGAGATCCAGATCCAGCATAAAGTTGTTTGTAAAGGTTGTGCCCTTGGTAAAAATGTTAAAGGATCCTTTCCTAGCAGTGATAACTGGTCCAAGGAAATCTTGGACTTTATGCATTCATATGTATGTGGGTCAAGGATTGTTTCAACCTTAAATGGGTACTTTTACTATGTACTCTTCATATATGATCACTCCAGGAAAACTTGGATTTACTTTCTGAAGAACAAGGATGAAGTCCTTTCTAAGTTTGAATAATTCAAAGCTTAGGTTGAAAACCTAACCGAAATAAAAATCAAAGTATTGAGTTCAGACAATGGAGAAGAATACACCTCAAAATAATTTATCAATTTTTGTATTGAAGCAGGGATAAAGAGGGATCTCACAATTCCATACAATCCTCAACAAAATGGGGTTGTTGAAAGGAAGAACAAAACTATCATTGAAGCAATTAAAGCAATGATACATGATCATATTCTACCCATGACTCTATGGGCAGAATCATGTATGACAAAAGTATGCGTTTAAAACTGTAGTCCTCATCAGACCCTAAAGAACATTACTCCAGAAGAAGAATTCACGAAAGTGAAGCCTGAGATCAGACACTTCAGAATATTTGGATGTCGAGTGTACCTTCATGTACCCAAAGAAAAGAGATACAAACTAGAACCTTCAGGAAGAAAGAGTACATTTGTAGGATACAGTGAATCCTCAAAAGCATATCGAATCTACATCCTAAGTCAGAGACAAATTGAAGTAAGAAGAGATGTTTCTTTTGAAGAAGAAGTAGCCTTCCCGAAATCCAGAGAAGATCATATGTAAATAGATAGTGAAACAATACCTCCTACTCATTCAACAGTTCAGAGGGAGACAAATATTGTTCCAGATGAGCCAACATCTATAGTTGACCCAGTTACTCCAGCATATTTGGTTTCCCTAAGTAATATACCCAGAAACATCACAGTTGGACATAAAATAACTTCTTGGGATAGAAAAACTTTAGAAGAAGCAGAAGGTCATAAATTCACACATGGAGCAACCAGAGAAAGCAAGAGGCCTAAGAGATTCTCAAGCTACCTTTCAGCCTTGACTCACATTATTGTTTTAGAGCTAAATTTTCATGGAGAATCCTTAGGTGAGAAAGTATGGCAAGATGGAATGACTGAAGAATATCAATCTATACTAAATAATTATGTATGGGATGTTTTCCCAATACTAGAGGGTAAGTCCGTGGTGACTTCCAAATGGATTTGCAAAATCAAAGATGCTTCTGATGGAAGCATTGAAAAATATAAAGCAATATTTGTGGCCAGAGGGTTCTCACAAATAGAGGGAGTCGAC
This sequence comes from Picea glauca, assembly GCA_000966675.3. Lineage (NCBI taxonomy): Eukaryota > Viridiplantae > Streptophyta > Pinopsida > Pinales > Pinaceae > Picea > Picea glauca. The sequence goes on along the minus strand of JZKD02S2101537.1, from coordinate 257,386 downwards.
TATGACGAGACTTTTGCGCCAATGTCCAAATATACCTCCATTCGATCTATCATTGCACTAGCTGCTTCCATGGGTTGGAAGTTACATCAGATGGATGTAAAGACAACTTTTTTCAATGGTGAAATTGAGGTAGAAGTCTATATTGAACATCCAGAAGGTTTTGTTATACACAACGAAAAATCTCATGTATGCAAATTGAATAAATACCTATATGGTCTAAAACAAGAACCACGTGCTTGGTACAAGAAAATGAATGGTTTCTTGATGGTATTTGGTTTCAACAAAAGAACAGCCGACCCAAACTTCTGTTATCACATTGATGGAAATGAGTGTTTGATTCTAGTTCTATATGTGGATGATCTTTTCATCACCGGTTCAGAGAGAATCATTGTTGAATGCAAGCAGGCATTAACTACCAAATTTGAAATGAAGGATTTGGGCCAAATGCATTTTTTCTTGGGACTAGAAGTATGGCAGAGATCAGATGAGATTTTCCTAAGTCAAGGAAAATATACTTTGGAGATACTGAAAAGGTTCAAAATGATAGATTGTAAATCCATGCCTACTCTAATGGCAATGGACTTAAAGAAGATGACTGACGTTGATTTAGGAGACGTAGATCCACATTTATATCGACAAATTATTGGATCTTTGATGTATTTGGTTAAAACTAGACCAGACATTTTCTATGCTATAAATGTGCTTAGCGAGTTTATGAGCCAACCAAAACATGCACATTGGATAGCTGCAAAACACCTATTGAGATACTTACAAGGCACAATTGGTTATGGCCTAAGATATGCAACCAATGTGGACCTAATTCTGGAAGGATATCCTGATGCAGATTGGGAAAGAAGTTCAGTATATAGAAAGAGCACCTCAGGTAGTTTCTTCACCCTAGTATCAACCATGGTTTCCTGGTGAAACAGGAAACAAAGCTTTGTGGCTTTGAGTACAACATAGGTAGAATACATTGCACTCATTTTGGCAGTTCGTGAAGCTGTATGGCTTCACAAACTTTTGACAAACTTGTTCGATCATAAGATGGATCCGATGACTATTCATTGTGACAACTAGAGCTGTGCAAAGCTCTCCGAGAATCTAGTATTTCATGACAAATTGAAACACATTGAAAATAAGTATCACTATATCAAATACATGGTGCAGAGGAAGACAATACATGTACATTATCTTTCTACTAATGAACAAATTGAAGATATCTTCACTAAACCACTTGCTAAGACAAAGTTTGAGTATTTCTGTGAGAAACCTGGCCTAATGGAAAATGCCTCCTTATATGAGAGGGAGTGTTGATGAATACAACTATGTGATACATTATCCATCTTACAATCCTGTGAGGTGTGGATCATTGCAGCTATGTGAAGTCTTTCTCTCATCTTAAAAACCTGAGAGAAATACCCTAAGAAGGGTACGTGGTTCATGCCTGAGATAGATCTGGGAACGTAGAGATGGCCTCCTCCGTTCAAAGAGTTGAGAAGAACTCCAGATGACTATCTAGTGGAAAAATGATCTATTGATTTAGGACATGCCTGTGGCTGAGCACAAGGTGAACATGTGAAATCCCAAAGTGTTGGGTGCATCGTCATGAGAACATAAATGAAGATGGTGTATTTGCCTCCTCTGAGCAACAGAGTTGAAGAGAAGACTTTAGATGATTCTCCTGTTGGTGGAAGTGGGAAAGAAGATCTCTAGAGTGGACATGCCTATGGACGAGCATGGGTGAACGTGTGAAGACCTAGTTCTTCTATGTAATGCAGTGAATCAGAGCTATGACATCCCTATGGATGTGCCCCTAGTGGATGAGCACTAGTGGGTCTATTAGATCCTTTTCTATATATTGTTGAAGAGTCAAAACAACCTGTAACCCTAATTATTATGTAAAGGGTATAGGTTGGCCCTATCTTAATATGACTAATAATAAACAAGATAATTAATATTGTTAATATTAACTATAATAATAATAATAATAATAATAATAATAATAATAATATATTTGACTTAGAGAGGTTGGCCCTGTTGAGCCAATAGACACATTTGTTGATTGGTCAAGTCTAATATAAGTAAGGGATGATTCTCCATTGTAGAATAATATCTTCCTTGTGTGTTTGGAAATTACAACAAATACATCTACTTGGGAAAAGGTGCACACCTCTCTTGGGTGCTAGTCTTCTAGGGCTTAAGCAACCTCTTGTGTGCTAAGTCATTCTTGGTGGTGAAAGGTATTTCTTGTTGAAATAATGTAACTGCGAAGAGTATTCTTATTATTATTGATATATTATTTATAGGATTAACGCCCATTGTGGATTAATCATGTCGATAATTGTATTAGGAGAAAATCCCCTTTTGCGGATTGGTCAACAGACAATTATAATAGGTAGAATAAGAAGTCAGCCCCAGCAGTTAATAAGAAGACCCATAAATATAATAAAGGTGGGTTTACCCACCCAGATTAAGAAGTCGGCCCTGCCAGTGAAGAGACACTTCACACATGCGAGAACTTGTATAAATAAAGGAGGCTAGCACCTCATTTGAACACAACTCACTTGCTCAGTTTGAGAGACAAGTTCTGATCTGTTATCGGAAAAGGAGAGAAGGAGAAGAGTAGTGCATCTTTTGGAGAGGACTTTCTGTATTGATTTGAGTTATCTCTTGACATTGTATTGGCAATTTATGATAAGGAAGTATTTGCTGGGTTTTCTTCCCCAAGAGGGTTTCCCAGGATAAATGTTGTGTCTCTTGTGAATGTGTATTTCTCAGTGATATTGTTCTTATGTTTCTCTTATCTATTGAAATGAAAAGAACTATAATAATTGCATAAACATTAACATGGTTTCAGAGCCAACCTGAAGGAAGCATATTTCGCAAGAGGAAAAAAATCACTCTTACCGTACCCAAAAATTAGGGTTTTGCAAAAGTGAATCTTTTCATCTCCCTAACCACCTAGAAAGATGCACCCTCCCCTAAGATCATTTTGGCACCTTGAGAGAAACTTTTCAGTGGCTATATCTCTCGGAAAGTGAAACCCTAGTTTCACAAAGTACCAGAAAACCAGAGTACCAAAAGTACCAAAAAACGAGAAGCACTAGTCCAGAAATCCGTAAGATCAAGTTTGAGGGGGTAAAAGTTGGATTTTTGAAATTTCGACTACACCAGCTAACTTGCCTCAACCTAGCGCATCTATCCCCTGGATCAAAATTTCAAAATTCAAAGTTTGAAAAATTAGGGTTTCCTCATAAAACCCTAAGTTGTAGTTGCAGTCTCAGAACCAGTTGCAGTTGCAGCCGTAGAACCAGTTGCAATCACCCTTGAAGTTATCTCAAGAGTTGGAAATGATTACTGTTGCTACCAGATGGAGCCATTACCTACAAATTCTATCAGAGGTATGTACTTACATATGTTTAATGGTTAAACCCTAAAGAGTATTTGCAGGAGAAGGGATCTCTTTCCATAGATCCAGAAGGATCTCAAGATCCAACACATTCAGAGGAATGATGCAACCCAGGTGTGATTATTCTGATATACATCTATTTTTCATGACATTATCTTAATCAGTGTTGCATGTTGAAGCTATGATCAAATTATTAGAAGGATGAAAAGTTGATCATAGATCTTATCCTCTAACCTAACCTTCTGTCAAGATAGTGTATTATCTTAGTACAGTAGACAGGTTGAAGAAAGCACTCGTCACTTGAGTGAAGGAGACCTGGAATAAAAGCAAGTACTCATTCTTGAGGACAAGGCTCGAGGTTTGATTAATCAAGATTCAAAGGTACACATGGAAAGTTGATGACTATAGTTGAGACAATAGTCTTTGTAAAGTATTATACTTGATAGCATGTGAGCATATAGAGGTAAATACTTTGCGTGATACAAATAACACCTCCTCTAGGAGAAACCTCGTGTGTTAGTTCCAGGTTGCCATGGAAGAATGCTTGGTCCCAACACTATGAGAGTGTTGACCTCATTTTGTATTGTATTCCTTACCTTTAATCTTTGCTTCAGATAAATTATAAGTGATATATCTAAAGGAGCTACTATGATGATTGTTCATGCTATTTCATTATATTATCAAGAAGGATATTATTCTTGCTTGTTATTTTGTTGACCTTGCTCTAGGTCACATGAGGAAGCTATAGTGAAGGTTGCAGAAGGCAATGTGCTAAAGGAGAGACAATAAATGAAGCAATCATCATTGGAAGAGAACAAGGTGACTTGCATAAGATATAGGGTCACTCAGAAGCTTCCATGACCCATGCCATCGAAAAATCATGCGAACTTTGGCATAGAAGATTGGCCCACATCAACTACAAGGCACTACCATACATATGCAAAGCTGTCACAGGTTTACCAGAACTCAAGG
>JZKD02S2101537.1:200819-252955 GCA_000966675.3 Picea glauca | reverse complement strand
TGTCACAGGTTTACCAGAACTCAAGGTTGATCAGGAAGGCATATGCAATGGATGTGCACAAGGGAAGAACATCAAGAACCCATTTCCAAAGAGGGACAACAAGACAGAAGGAGTCCCAAAACGCATCCATTCAGATGTGTGTGGCCCAATGCTATCATCCTCCATTAATGGGTATGTATACTATGTATCATTCATTAATGATTATTCTTGTAAAAGACCTAGATATATTTGAAGTGTTCAGCAAGAACAAGGAATTCAAAGCCTTGATAAGGGAACCCTTCTATAAGGAATATTAAGATACTCATGTCAGATAATGGAGGAGAATATAACTGAAAAGATTTCGTGAAATTATGCAAAGATGTTGGGATCAAAGATCCCGAACAAAATGGTGTAGCTGAACGGAAGAAAAGAACCATGTTGGAAGCTGTGAAGATCAAGATCTTCCTATGTGCTTATGGGAAGAAGCAACAATGACTATTGTTTATGTGCAGAACTGATTGCCCCATAGTGCACTTGGGCTCAAGACACCAGAAGAGATGTCCACCGAAAAGAAGCCAGAGGTGAGCCATCTCAAAATATTTGGTTGTCCAGTGTTTATTCATATACCAAAAGACAAAAGAAACAAGCTGGAGCCCTCCGAAAAGAAGGAAATATTTGTGGGGTCTCCAAGGCCTTCGGAATCTACATACCAGGTCACTTCCACATTGACATTAGCAGGGACATGACCATTGATGAAGAAGCAACACTTAAGAAATCAAGAAGATGTCAGCTTGAAGAAGTATATGAAGAGGAACTTGTAAATCCCAGGATTGCAAAATCAATAAGGGAGGTTGGCAGAGTTGCAGAAGCAGTGAGGGAAGTTGTAACTTCCCCTGATGAGGAACTTCTAGAAGACCATGATATAGTAGAAGTTCAAGAGTCTCCTCAAATGACCTTCTCCCATAAAAGAAAGCCTGCTTGGGCAAGAGAGCTTATTTAAGATGGAGAGAAGTATGGTGTTCCAGAAGGAACCGCAAGACATGTGAAAAGACCAAATCCATTCTCCAATTACATGGCTTTGATGTGCAATCTACTTGATGAAGAACCTACATGCTTTGAAGAGGCCATTCAAAATAAGGAATGGGAAGATTCCATGACAAAGGAATACCAATCCATGATGAAGAACAAAGTATGGTAAATAGTTCCCAGATCGAAAAATAAAGATGGGGTATCCTACAAATGGCTCTTCAAAATAAAACATGCTGCTAATGGACGTATTGAGAAGTATAAAGAAAGATTTGTCGCTCGTGGATTTTCCCAGAAGGAAGACATTGACTATGAAGAGACATTCTTTCCTGTGGCCAGATACACTTTGATCAGAACCATTATAGCTCTTGTAGCCAATATGAAATGGAAGCTGCACCAGATGGACGTGAAGACAACTTTCCTGAATGGTGTTATCGAAGAGGAAGTGTATATAGAGCAACCCCAAGGATTTGAGGTTGAAGATAGGAAGTATCATGTCTGTCAATTGAAGAAAGCCTTATATGGATTGAAGCAAGCTCCTAGAGCTTGGTATGGCCATATAGATAGTTTCTTGGTGAGCTTAGGCTTTACCAAGAGTAAAGCAGACTCAAATCTCTACTTCAAAATTATGGATAATGAACCAGTAATCTTACTACTGTATGTGGATGACTTATTCTCAACTGGAGAAGAAAATATCATCATTGAATGTAAAAAGAGACTTGCCACATAATTTGAAATGAAAGACCTTGGTCTAATGCATTACTTCTTAGGCCTTGAGGTATGGCAGAGTCTAGAAAATATCTTCCTTAACCAAGGGAAGTACACGGTCGAAATCTTAAAGAGATTCAACATGATAGAATGTAAGTCCATGAATACACCCATGGAAGTGAAGCTGAAGCTATTGGTCGATACCTCATTAGACTTGATAGATGCCACATTGTACAGACGAATTATTGGATCGCTGATGTACCTGACGAACACCAGACCAGACATTTGTTTTGCAGTGAACACCTTGAGTCAGTTTCTGGTAGAGCCTAGACGTGTTCACCTAGTGGTTGCAAAACATGTGATGAGATACCTTAAAGGTACAATGGATTATGGACTCAGCTATGATGGAGATCATGACTTCACATTGAGTGGACATACTGATGCAGACTGGGCAGGAAGCGTTGTAGACAAAAAAAGCACTTCCGGATGTTGTTTCAGTTTGGGATCAACCATGATCTTGTGGCAGAGTAGGAAGCAATCCAGTATTGCTCTCAGCACTATGGAAGCAAAGTACATTGCCGCATGTTTTTCTAGCTATGAAGATATATGGATTTGAAAGTTGCTGATTGGCCTATTTGACTTGGAGATGAGAGCAACCATGATTCTATGTGACAACTAGAGATGCATAAAGATGACAGAGAATCCTGTATTCCATGATAGGTCGAAGAACATAGAAATCCGCTATCATTTCATCTGCGACATGGTACAGAGAGGAGCCTTGAAGCTCCAGTACATTAGCATGGATGAACAGGTTGCTGACATGTTGACCAAACCTCTATCTCATGTAAAGTTTGAACACTTTCGAGATAAGATTGGTATAGTCCGAATGGACCCTCCCTGAAAGGGGGAGTATATATATTTATTCCTTGCTTCTAACCTCGTTGTTACACGTAAATAAAGATGAGTCATTGCTTCTAACCTCGCTGTTAGACGTAAAGCAAGATGATTCATTGCTTCTAACCAACCTGTTAGACGTAAAGCATGACACTGTGTGTTCCTTGCTTATGACCTCGCTGTTAGACGTAAAGCAAGATGAGTCATTGCTTGTGACTTTGTTGTTAGACGTAAAGCATGACGTTGTGTGTTCTTTGCTTTTGACCTCGCTGTTAGACGTAAATCAAGATGATTCCTCGCTTCTGACCTCGTTGTTAGACGTAAAGCGAGATGTTGATGTGTTCCTTGCTTCTGACCTAGTTGTTAGATGTAAAGCAAGATGATTCCTCGCTTTTGACCTCATTGTTAGACGTAAAGCGAGATGTTGATGTGTTCCTTTCTTCTAACCCAGTTGTTAGACGTAAAGCAAGATGATATATATATACCTTTCTTCTGACCTAGTTGTTAGATGTAAAGTAAGATGTGACTAACACTGAGCTACTAGCTTATCAGCTATGACATTGAGCCAGTGTAGTACTGTGATGTGCTAGCCTAGTAATATGATGAGGTATCATTTTTATTGATAGATATTGATGCAGATGATGATGGCATTCTTTCGAGAATGATGATGCTGCCAATGAAGAAAACTTCTGATGACTCGTAAATATGCCAGCCAATGTTCAAAGATGATATTGACGATATTGTCCTTTTGATGCCACTGATGATGGAAACCTCTCTTGCCTGATGCTGTTGAAAAATACCCTTCTTGTTAAGGGGGAGTGTTGAAATAATGTAACTGCAAAGAGTATTCTTATTATTATTGATATATTATTTATAGGATTAATCCCCATTGTGGATTAATCATATCGGTAATTGTATTAGGACCAAATACCCTTTTGTGGATTGGTCAACAGAGAATTATAATAGGCAGAATAAGAAGTCGGCCCCAGCAGTTAATAAGAAGACCCATAAATATAATAAAGGTGGGTTTACCCACCCATATTAAGAAGTCGGCCCTGCCAGTGAAGAGACACTTCACACATGCCAGAACTTGTATAAATAAAGGAGGCTAGTGCCTCATTTGAACACAACTCACTTGCTCAGTTTGAGAGACAAGTTCTGATCTGTTACTGGCAAAGGAGAGAGGGAGAAGAGTTGCGCATCTTTTGGAGAGGAATTTTTGTATTGTTTTGAGTTATCTCTTGACATTGTATTGACAATTTATGATAAGGAAGTTTTTGCTGGGTTTTCTTCCCCTAGAGGGTTTTCCAGGATAAATGTTGTGTCTCTTGTGAATGTGTATTTCTCAGTGATCTTGTTCTTATGTTGATCTTATCTATTGAAATGCAAATAACTATAATAATGGCATAAACATTAACATTTCTCTTGAATAATATAGCAAAGGATTTAGCTGGGTTTTAATCCCTTGTTGAGAAGGGTTTCCCAGGATATTTCGTGTGTTCTTATGCATGGTGTTTTGTGACGTCCCCCAAAAATAAATTATTTTTGAAAGTTTAATTTTGCTGGAAAATTATTTCGTTTTTAGTAAATTCGAATTTGGAATTTTTTTTCCATTTATGGCAATTTCGAATTTCGAATTTGATATTTGTAATAAATTATTATGACTATTGGGTAGAGATCTGATCTGACCCAACTAATTATTTGACAATGACAATTGTATAAAAACAAAATATTTTATATTGATTGTAGGAGGAAAAATGGAACAACCATGTTAAAAATTAGTTGACCATGACTCCATGAGTGGGGAACATGTTGGAACTACCCCTAGGATGATTTTTACAAGTGGAAAATCAATGATTTGGCCATTGGAAACCCCTAAAAATCAGGGATTTAGAAGGCTGCGAAAATTCCCAAGGGAGGAAAAAAGACCTAGGCAAATGAATAAAGAAGCATATGTGAGGAGGTAGAACACTGCCAAGTATGTTGGGAAGAGACTATTGATTTTTTTTCCATTGTTGTTATGAACACTAAATGAGTGTGAGGAAAGGGAGATCTGTTGTATGGAAGGACAGTGTTGAAGAGGGATTTTCCAAGTTTTCCCTTATGGACTCATGGTCCGGCTAGGGGGTGAATCGTGCAAGTGATCGTGGCTGATCGGTTCTACAATTGGGAGGAACGTGGTTGTTCCTTTTGTCTTCCTACAAGTTTAGTTCAGATATGCTACTCTAATACTTATCTGTCTGAATGATTTTATATTGGACGTACTATACATGTTATAGCTCAACTGAAATGGCTTCTAGTATCTGTTTTCAATGATCATATAATTGTTGTAAGTCTTTTTCTGTATCTAAATTTCAGTATTTCTACCTCTGTGGAATGAATTAGTTATTGATATAGTGGAATCCTTAAAGTTGGTATGTATGAAATAACCTAGACAAAGGCTGTTCGATTTTATGAAATATACAGTCCACTTAACTATCGAATAGTTACATATCAATTCTGGAATCATCCCCTAAGTAACCTCTACTATGGATTTAGAACCTGTACATAAATATAAAGTATATGATATCCTCATAGAATTCAACAAAATAGACTGTAGGATTTAATTATGGAAATGTTTCCTGAAATGAAAACTTTAAGCAGAATTAAATATGTATCAATGAACGAACAGATCTATTACAAGCATATATATATTTCATTCTGCAATTTTAATTCCTAAACGGAATCACTTATATAGTCGAGCTTGGGTAGAACCAGAATAATGACACATATGGAAATGAACGAAATCAAAGAGTCAATATTACCCTAAGCTTATTGATATAATTATACGAATTGTCATTACCCGAAAGAATGGATATGCATGCTAGTATCACATTGCAGGGAAGAAAATAACAATATCACTGATACATTATCGACGCATGACACATATTGTATGTGTTGTATGCGATTACTATTTCGTATACAAGGGTAAGGTATCCCAATTCGATTATATCGTACAACAAGTGGAGAGAAACAAAGAAATTTTTTGATTTCATGGCTGTACCAATTACATTACCACAGACAAACAATTGTATGACTTAGGATATCCTTTGAAATTTGCTTCGCATTTTATAGAAAGCTATTTTAGTAATTTATAGTATAAATGCAATCAAATTCTGAAGATGCAAATGATTGAAAAAAACACAGAGGCCTGGAGATGTGAAACCCCGCCTCTGATCAATCCCCTCTAGGGTAAATTCAAATTAAGAACTGTGTTAACACGAAACAACTCATACAGACATTAATAAAATCAAGATATGGTGGTTATCATAACTGAAATAGATATTTTCTGAATACATTAAATTGCAGAAGTATTATACAAAATGTTGAAGGATAAAATATCTTCAAATAGAAAAGTAAGGTCGCTCCAATACTAAGCTTAACATATTTAAGAGTTCCCCAACAGTAAACTTAGATCTGCGTTTCGCCAATTCAAGTATTTGAATATCATTCATTTCCTTACATCATGCTTGACTGTACATATCTCCTTAATTGGACTGTTAATAACAAAAACAAAATAGGGCATAACCCTCAGACATCCGGCACATGAAATCAGAGTATGGGAAAAACTATTTTTAATGAGAGAAAGCTATGAACAAAATCATGACCTGCATGCTTTGAATTTAAGAAGCAAGTTGAGAGCCACTATTTCGGAACCTGACTACTTTTGTCATATTGGGTCGAGGCCGGTCCCTGTGCCATGAGAGGGAAATACCTGTGTTTGATCATCACAGAAAAACATTAGTACAATACAAAGTAGGATTTGAAATGTAGAATTGAAAGGTAAAGTGATGACCATAGCTATACCAAGAATACTTAACTTAGGAGCCGAACTCTAGTTGTCATTCCCTGGTATTGTAATTGACCCTGGCCAAGGGGAGGATGGACCCTGGAACATCTGGTGGGTACCCTCGCAATAGACAAAGACCCACCATTAATTCAGAGAATTCCATTTATACCCAATTTACCATTTACCTTAAAAGTAAAAATAGCATTGCGAATTCAAGAGTTCAATTTTTCATTATAAATCCTTTACGAACAGGAAACGAAGAATATAATGAAAGGCATCGCACATAAATTCAATAGAGGTCCTTTCAAAAAGTGAGATAAACTCCCGGTTAACCACCACCCTACTACAAATAATATGCATCAGTCACAGAAGAGAAACATAGACGCTAAGAGTCAGACTTGACCCTATTCTTTCTAGAACCTTGACACGGTGTAAAAAAGTAGACTCTTCTGAACTACTCTAAGTTAATCCCACATATAGTTACTAGTCACAGGGTAAACACAAAGGAATGAACCAGAATTAATTTCACGGGACACAAATAGTAGATGTGAGGAAGGACCTTGGGGTTCACAGAGGGTAAAGTGTAGTGATTCTCGAATATAGCGAAAACCTCTTCTACATTCAATACTAGCATCAAAGTAATGTGTAGGCTACAAACATAACCGTCGGAGTAGAGGAGGCCTTTAAAATCACAGTAAGGATTACATGGAGTAAATGTTTTCTTTCCTATGAATCAAACATTGAACTGTTTCGATTTGAGACACAACATTTCCCTTAGAAAACTTACCAGGTAGTTGGTTGTTGCCATCGATTCATCAAAGTTGCCCACATAGGTTGTAGCCTGTCCCTATGGAGAAATGCATAATACAGATCCCTCTCCTTCGGAGTCACAAGGGAATAAGAGAGACTGTAAAAACCTTAGAGGGTCGAGTACCGCTCTTTACAGCACGAAAGGTACAACCCATGTGATAGGGAAAGGTTGGCACGACAGGATTGAAAAGAACAGGTGGGAGAGTCATCGGGACTGAGGATTAAGAGGGCCCTAATTAATTTCAAGACAGAGCCTTAATATCTGCTGACAGGGTACCTCCATCACCGTTAATTTTGATGATACAAAGATAATAGCAGTCAATCCATGACTGTCGAGTGAGACTAATCATACGCTAAACTATTGTCATTCGAGTTATCCTTCCATTACCCTAATAGGAAGAGGAGGTTTTAGTTATCTATTTATGCAGAGGATTTGTTCAGTTTTGGTCGGGATTCAAATCATTATGGTGAAAACTAAATGCATCATAACTAAAGTGAAACCATCGGAGAAATCACATTGAAAACGACGCATAATTCATCATTAATAATTTTAAAGCTACTCCTGATTCGTACTACATTAAGGATTTGAATTCTGATGTTGACATAGCTAGGTAAGGGTACAAGTATTAACTCCCAGGGATATAAAATTGTGCGCAAAATCCAAATAGCCCGATTTCATTCAATAAGGGAATTGAAATTCGAATCCTAGAGTATAGGTGGATATGTGTATTGTATTAAAATCTATATAGTAGCATATGAGTTATAAAGATACTTTTATTCGATGGGAACCTCTCTTAAAGTGATAAGATAGTATGGTATAAGGTTATGCAAATAAAAACAAAATGTAATTACCCATCATATGAGTTGATTAAACAAAGATAAATGGTAAATAATGTACCAAAGATTTTTTTTTTTATGATAAATTTGAGGTTCATTACATATGGTATCAGAGAAAAAGTTACAACACTGGCCCTGAACATGACCACTGTAGTGCTTAGTATATATTCTATTCTAAATAAAAACTAATAAGTCGTTTGGTTACAAACAACTTTTTTTTCTGTTTGGTGATTAAGTATGGCAGCTCGGGACAATGCAGAAAATAGGATGGAAGAAAATCCACAGCAAAGACCTCCTGGAGATACAAGACAAAAAAGTGATGGAAGCTCACCCATAGAAGTGTTGGAAACAATGAGGAACCTGATTGTTGAAATGTAGATCTTTAAAGCCGACAATGAAAAATTGAAGAAGGCACAACAAGAATAGAAAGAGATAATCGAAGTCCTGTTGCGCAGTAAAGTGACAAAGAAAATCCCAAAAGACAATAATAATGATGAAGAAGTCAGCAAGAGAGCCTCCAAGAACTCAGGGCCAGAAACAAAAAAAGGAGACAGTTTGTCTGAAGGAACACCTCCAACTGAACATGGAACTAAAGCGGACAGAAAAAGAAAACAAATAGACCACCTTGAAGGAGAATTTAAAAATATTAAACCCGCTATCTTTGATGGATAATTCAGGACAGGAGAAGAAGCAGAGGCATGGATGTTGGACATCAAAAAGTACTTCCAAATCTACAACTATTCTAGCAACATGAAGGTCAGGATGGCCATCTACAATCTGAAAGGGAAGGCCAGTATTTGGTGGAAAGATCTGAAATTGTCCAAGGGCCTAAAGGAGAAACAGTTGGAATGGTCTGACTTTAAGAAGTATTTCAAGAAACAATACCTTTCTAAAAATTATTATTAAAGGAAGACGAAATAATTTTACGAGTTACGACTCAAAAAGATGATGATGGAGGACCTTATAAATAAATTTCTAGAACTGCTAAGGTTCGTACCATACATTCGGGAAGATAAAGTAAAAATTCAACGATTTCTGAGATGTCTACCACAGTCCTACAAGGACAGAATTGTGTTTGACAACCCCAAATCCTTGAGCAAAGTATTCAGGAAAGTGCGAATGTGCTACGACCAGTATAAATAGTGGGTAGAGTTTCCCAAAGCCTGGAAGGATAAGAAACAAGATCGAATGAAGCAGCAGAACAAGGGGTACCAGCCAGCTCCTTATCGGAATATAGAAAAGAGATTTTCGAGAAAGGATTTTCACTCCAATCATCTGAATATGCAAGGCAGCAGTAAACCGGTAAACCTGGGAATGAAGGAGTTTGGAGACAGCTCCCAGGAGTCATTAAAGTGTTGGGAATGTGGAGAGCCTCATCTCAGGAGGAACTACCCACGTTTGAGTTCAACAAACAGAACTATTGTTCATAATCTACAAGAAGCTTCGACAGTGGGAGACGTGGACATAAGCCTACACTGGATAAATGCAGCCATAGATGGTTGACAAGCTGACCACCAGTCCTCAGTGGTAGAAATTGAAGGTAAAATCAATGACACTTGAATTTCTGTTTTAATTGACCCTCGAGCTATGTTAAGTTATATTACACCGAATGTGGCAGAGTCAAACAAACTTAAGAAATTGAAGCATGTAAAACCATGGCCTGTGCAACTAGCGATAGGTACTAAAAGGAAAGTAATTGACTTTATTTTAGATTTTGACTTCATCTTAGATGGTCAAACTACAAAGACCAATCTAAACATCCTACCACTAATATCTTACAATATGATTATTGGGATGGATTGGTTGGAACGACACAAAGAAATATTAGATTGTTATACAAAGATACTTAGCTATAAAGATGATTCTGGCACTACCAGGACAACCCAAGGTACACCAAAACCGGTATCAGTCAGACAAGTTTCAGTGATGCAACTAAAGAAATGTATGAGAAAGGGACGTCAAGTTTATGCCATCCAGGTGACGAATCTAGCAGAAAAAGAGGATAAGCCAAAGTTGGAAGACCTTGTTGTCCTACGTGATTTCAGAGACATGTTTGTGGATGAGATACCAGAATTACCCCCTAGAAGGGAAATAGACTTCTCCATGGATCTACTACCCGATTCAGCTCCTATCTCAAAAGCGCTTTACCGAAGGAGTCTACCAGAACTGACAGAATTAAAAATACAATTACAGGAATTGTTGGACAAAGAGTATATCAGACCGAGTGTCTCACCTTGGGGGGCACCAGTTCTCTTTGTGAAAGAGAAAGATGGTACTCTAAGACTATGTATTGATTATAGACAATTGAACAAAATGACTATTAAGAATAAATACCCCTTACCAAGGATAAATGATCTGTTCGATCAAGTAGGAGGGGCCAAGATCTTTTCAAAATTGGATTTACGATCTGGTTATCATCGAGTTCGGATAAAAGACAAGGACATAAACAAAACCATTTTTTGGACAAGATATGAACATTACGAGTTCGTAGTCATACCTTTCAGACTCACTGACGCCCCAACCACGTTTATGTGCCTAATGAACAATATTTTCAATCAGTACTTGGACAAGTTCGTGGTAGTATTTATCGACAATATCCTAGTCTATTAAAAAACAGAAGAGGAACATGATGAACACTTAAAGATAGTTCTGCAAACATTGAGGAAGCACAAACTGTACGCCAAATTCGACAAGTGTGACTTCTATCAAAAAGAAATACAATATCTTGGACATGTAATTTCAGTAGAGGGCATTGCAATAGACCCGGAAAAGACAAAATCCATTATGGAATGGCTGATACCTAAAGATGTAGCGGATATACGATCATTCATGGGAATCAACGGATATTACAGTAGGTTTATAGAAGGGTTTTCCAAGATAGCCTACCCTATCACATCATTACAAAAGAAAGGAACCAAGTTTAACTGGTTAGAGAAGTTCCAAGACAACTTTAACAAACTGAGGGATTATTGACAACTTCACCCATATTGAAGGTAGCAGACCCCAATAAAGACTTCACGGTATGTGTGGATGCAAGTAAAGAAGCACTAGGTGGTGTCCTAACTTAGGAAGGACACGTTATTTGTTAGGAGTCTCGAAAATTAAAGTAACATGAGAGAAATTATGTCACTCATGACTTAGAATTAGTAGTAGTAATACACGCCTTAAAAATGCGGCGACACTACATAATGGGTAGAAAATTCCTACTACTAATGGATAATAGAGGGGTGAAATATCTGTTTAACCAACCAGATCTTAACGCAAGACAAGCAAGGTGGTTAGCCTTCTTGAGCGAATTTGACTTCGAGGTCAAACATATCAAGGGCAAGGAAACTAAAGTAGCAGATGCTTTAAGCAGAAGAGTCCATGGGTTATTTGAGATGAATACTAGTAGGGAAGAAAGTGATCTGGAACAAAGAACAAGGACGACATGTATTAATGACGAAAACTATACTAAAATAATGGTAGAATTACCGAACAGTACCATGAAATCAGATAAACTAGATCTAAGTATTGAGAGGAAGGGACTGCTATGATTTAAAAACAAACTTTACATACCAGATTCAATAGAGTTAAAATTAACAGTCTTGGACAAAGTGCATAAGACACTGTATTCTGGCCACCCAAGTTACCAGAAAATGATAACAACACTTAGGAAACTATTTTATTGGCCTAATATGAAGGGAGAAACAACAAAATACTTGGCTAGGTGCCAAGATTGTCAGCAGGTTAAGGCCGAGCACCAACATTCAACCAGACTATTACAGCCATTACCAGGGCCAGAATGGAAATGGGAGACCATATCGCTAGGCTTTATAACAGGTTTTCCTAAAACTCAGAAACAAAATGATTCTATCATGGTTGTAATCGATAAACTCAGTAAGTCTACACACTTTATTCCTGTAAAGTCTACTTTTAAAGCTATAAACATTGTTGAAATATTCATGAAAGAGATTTTTAGACTGCATGGTATTCCTAAAATGGTTATTTCAGATAGAGACATAAAATTTACATCCACCTTTTGGAAGGAATTGTTTGCAGGGCTAAATACCAATTTGAATTTCAGTACAAGTTATCATCCACAAATGGATGGGAAAACTAAAAGGACAAACCAAATCATAGAGGATATGCTCCGTATGTACGTAAGAATAAAACCAAATAAGTGGGAGGACTATATACACTTGGTAGAATTTGCATATAACAATGGGTACCAAACTTCATCAAAGTTGAGCCCTTTCGAAGTACTATACGACATAAAGTGTACGACTCCAATTAGCTGGGATAACCCGGCTGACAGACTCATGGTTGGTCCAGAGATGCTCCAAGAAATGGAGAACATGGTAAGAAAGGTGCAACAGAACTTGAAGGAAGCACAGGACAGGCATAAGAGCTATGCAGATCAGAAAAGAAGACACTTAGAGTTTCAAGCGGGAGACCATGTGTACATGAAGGTCAAATCTCGAAAAAGCCCATTGAAGTTAGGAAACTGTGCCAAGATGGCACCCAGGTTTTGTGGGCCCTTCAAGATACTAACTTGAATTGGACCCGTAGCATATCAACTTGCACTTCCAGCCAATCTAAGAATTCATAATGCATTTCATGTTTCTTTGTTGAAAAAGTATGTTCACGACCCTACTCATATGATTGATTGGAAATTCATACAGGTGGAACCCAAAGGCGAGTTCTAGGTGGAACCCCTACACATTCTGGACCAAAGAGAAATAACACTTCGGAGTAGAGTCGTCGCTCAAGTAAAGGTGCAATGGAAGCACTTTAGTCTTGAGGAGGCCACTTGGGAATTGGAGGGAGATTTGCGAAAATCTTGTCCAATCTTATTCCAAGAAAGAAAAAAACACTTAGGACAGTGTCTTATTGAAGGCGGAAAGGATGTGACGTCCCCCAAAAATAAAATATTTTTAAAAGTTTAATTTTGCTGAAAAATTATTCCGTTTTTAGTAAATTCGAATTTGGAAATTTTTTTCCATTTATGGGAATTCCAAATTTCGAATTTGATATTTTTAATAAATTATTATGACTGTTGGGTAGAGATCTGATCTGACCCAACTAATTATTTGACAATTACACTTGTATAAAAATAGAATATTTTATATTGATTGCAGGAGGACAAATGGAACAACCATGTTAAAAATTAGCTGACCATGACTCCATGAGTGGGAAACATGTTGGAACTACCCCTAGGCTGATTTTTACAAGTGGAAAATAAGTGATTTGGCCATTGGAAGCCCATGAAAATCAGGGATTTAGAAGGCTGCAAAAATTCCCAAGGGAGGGAAAAATACCTAGGCAAATGAATAAAGAAGCATATGTGAGGAGGCAGGATGCTGTCAAGTATGCTGGGAAGAGACTATTGATTTTTTTTCCATTTCTATTATGAACACTGAATGAGTGTGAGGCAAGGGAGATCTGTTGTATGGAAGGACAGTGCTGAAGAGGGATTTTCCAAGTTCTCCCTTATGGACTCATGGTCAGGCTAGGGGGTGAATCGTGCAAGTGATTGTGGCTACTCGGTTCTACGATTGGGAGGAATGTGGTTGTTCCCTTTGTCTTACCGCGAGTTTAGTTTAGATATGATACTCTAATCCTTATCTGTCTGAATGATTTTATATTGGACGTACTGTACATGTTATAGCTGAACTAAAATGGTTTCTAGTACCTGTTTTCAATGATCGTATAATTGTTGTAAGTCTTTTTCTGTATCTAAATTTCAGTATTCCTGCCTCTGTGGGATGAATTGGTTATTGATATAGTGGAATCCTTAAAGTTGGTATGTATGCAATAACCTAGACAAACGCTGTTCGATTTCATGAAATATACAGTCCACTTAAGTATCGAATAGTTACATATCAATTCTGGAATCATCCCCTAAGTAGCCTCTACTATGGATTTAGAACCTGTACGTAAATATAAAGCATATGATATCCTCATAGAATTTAGAAAAATAGACTATAGGATTTAATTATGGAAATGTTTCTTAAAATGAAAACATTAAGCATAATCGAATATGTATCAATGAATGAACAAATATATTACAAGAATATATATACTTCATTCTGCAATTTTAATTCCTAAACATAATCACTTATATAGTAGAGCTTGGGTAGAACCAGAATAATGACACATATGGAAATGAATGAAATCAAAGAGTCAAGATTACCCTAAGCTTAATGATATAATTATATGAATTGTCATTACCCGAAAGAATGGATATGCATGCTAGTATCACATTCCAAGGAAGTGAATAACGATATCGCTAATTTATTATCAACGCATGACACATCTTATATGTGTTGTATGTGGGTACTATTGCCTATACAAGGGTAAGGTATCCCAATTCGATTATATTGTACAACAGGCGAAGAGAAACAAAGAAATTCTTTAATTTCATGGCTGTAGCAATTACATTACCATGGACAAACAATTGTATGACTTAGGATATCCTTTGAAATTTGCTTCGCATTTTATAGAAAGCTATTTTAGTAATTTACAATACAAATACAATCCAATTCCGAAGATGTAAATGATTGAAAAAAACACAGAGGCCTGGAGATGCGAAACCCTGCCTCTGATCAATCCCCTCTAGGGTAAATTCAAATTAAGAATTGCATTAACACGAAACAAATCATACAAAGATTAATAAAATCAAGAGATGGTGGTTATCATAAATGAAATAGAGATTTTTCAAATACATTAAATTGCAGAAGTATTATACAGAACGTTGAAGGATAAAATATCTTCAAATACAAAAGTAAGGTCCCTCCAATACTAAGCTTAACATATTTAAGAGTTCCCCAACAATAAACTTAGATCTGCATTTCGCCAATTCGAGTATTTGAATATCAGTCATTTCCCTACATCACGCTTGATTGTACATATCTCCTTAATTGGACTGTTAATAACAAAAACAAAACATGTCATAACCCTCAGACATCCAGCACAGGAAATCAGAGCAGGGGAAAAGCTACTTTTAATGAGAGAAAGCTACGAACAAAATCATGACCTCCATGCTTTGAATTTAAGAAGCAAGTTGAGAGCCACTA
Source organism: Picea glauca (assembly GCA_000966675.3). Classification (NCBI taxonomy): domain Eukaryota; kingdom Viridiplantae; phylum Streptophyta; class Pinopsida; order Pinales; family Pinaceae; genus Picea; species Picea glauca. The sequence continues at coordinate 237,814 of JZKD02S2101537.1, read as the reverse complement.
TTTAGGAACCCGAGTACCTTTGTCATATTGGGCCGAGGCCAGTCCCTGCGCCATGAGAGGAGCATACCTATGTTTGATCATCATAGAAAAACATTAGTACAGTACAAAGTAGGATTTGAAATGTAGAATCGAAACATAAATTGATGACCATAGCTATACCAAGAATACTTAACTTAGGAGACGAACTCTAGTTGTCATGCCCTGGTATTGTAATCGACCCTAGCCGAGGGGAGGATGGACCTTGGAACATCTAGTGGGTACCCTCACAAAAGACAGAGTCCCACCATTAATACAGAGAATTCCATTTATACCAAATTTAACATTTACCTTAAAAGTAAAAAGAACATTGCGAATTCAAGAGTTCAATCTTTCATTATAAATCCTTTACGAACAGGAAACGAGGAATATAAGGAAAGGAATCGCACACGAAGTTAATAGAAGTCCTCGTGAAAAGTCCCTAACTTAATGAGAGATAAACTCTCTGTTAACCACCACCTTACTACAAATAATATGCATCAGTCACAGAAGAGAAATAGAGACTCTAAGAGCCAGACTTGATCCTATTCTTCCTGGAACCTTGACACGGTGTAAAAAAGTAGACTCTTCTAAATGACTCTGAGTTAATCCCACATATAGTTACTGGTCACAGGGTAAACAAAAAGGAATGAACCAGAATTAATTTCATGGGACACAAATAGTAGATGCGAGGAAGGACCTTGGGGCTCATAGAGGGTAAAGAGTAGTGACTCTTGAATACAACGAAAACCTCTTCTACATTCAATACCAACATCAAATTAATGTGTAGTCTACGAACATAACCGTCGAAGTAAAGGAGGCCTTTAAAATCACAGTAAGGATTACAGGGAGTAAAGGTTTTCTTTCCTACGAATAAAACAATGAACTCTGTTTCGATTTGAGACACGACAGTACCCTTATAACACTTACTAGGTAGTTGTTTGGTGCAATCGATTCATCAAAGTTGCCCGCAGAGGCGGTAGCCTGTCCCTATGGAGAAATGCATAATACAGAGCCCTCTCCTTCGGAGTCACAAGGGCAGAAGAGAGACCGCGAAAACCTAAGAGGGTCGAGTATTTCTCTTTATAGCATGGAAGGTACAACCCATGTGTGAGGGTAGGGTTGGCATGAAAGGATTGGAAAGAACAGGTGGGAGAGTCATTGGGACTGAGGATTAAGAGGGCCCTAATTAATTTCAAGACAAAGCCTTAAGATCTCCTGACAGGGTACCTCCATCACCCTTAATGTTGATGATATGAAGATAATAACAGTCAATCCATGACTGTCTAGTGAGACTAATCCGACGCTAAACTATTGTCATTTGAGTTATCCTTCAGTTACCCTAACAGGAAGAGGAGGTTTTAGTGATCTAGTTATGCAGAGGATTTGTGCGATTTTGGTCGGGATTCAAATCGTTATGGTGAAAACTAATTGCATCATAACTAAAGTGAAACCATCGGACAAATCACATTGAAAACGACTTATAATTCATCATTAATAATTTAAAACCTACTCCCGATTCGTACTACATTAAGGATTTGAATTATGATGTTGACACAGCTAGGTAAGGGTACAAGTATTAATTCCCAGGGATATAAACTTTTGCGCAAAATCCAAATAGCCCGATTTCATTAAATAAGGGAACTAAAATTTGAATCCTAGAGTATAGGTGGATATGTGTATTGTATTAAAATCTATATAGTAACATATGAGTTAGAAAGATACTTGTATTTGATGGGAACCTCTCTTAAAGTGCTAAGATATTATGGTATAAGGTTATGCAAAGAAAAACAAAATGTAAGTACCCATCATACGAGTTGATTAAACAAAGATAAATGGTAAATAATGTACCAAAGTTTTTTTTTTTTATGAGAAATTTGAGGTTCATTACATGTTTCTTCTTGTGATCTCCATTGCTGCAACATTCTTGCTTATGGTTAGGAAATGATAACATGAAATGAACTACATGCTTAACCTAGATTATTGAAAATTTAACAAGGAGCATCCTGGAAATCTATCTTTCTTCTCTTGCTCGATAATGCACCTTCAGAGATTCTAGGAATGGGTGTTCTTCAACACTCTCAAGACTGAACAAAGAATAAACAATGTAATAAGTTCTTTTCATCAACAAATTAATAGACATACAAATCGATACTTTATAATTTAACCCAAGATAAATCACTTCATATGAAATTGTCAATCGTGAGGGTGTTACCCTCCTCCACGACCCCAATCTCTCCACAATTCCACCCTACATCAGTTACAAGGATCAAGTCAAGAAAATTAAACAAATAGGCGTAAAACAAAATTCAAGAAACATAAAAAATTATCATCAATGCATTATCTCACCATGAATATCTCAGGCATCGATGGAGATTCACTGGCAGATTGAGCATTAGGTTGGAAAACTTTCTCCAGGAAAACCTCTATTGTGGCAGTATTTGTTGATGGGGTCAAAAGTGGTGGTGGGGGTGGGTAGAAGATAGGTGGGATGTGATGGACCTTCACAGGATGTACAAGTGATTCCAACACCCTAGGCCTAGATAAAGACAACCCAGAAGTAATGCCCAAGTGCCTAGGGGGTGCAATACTACTATACCTACCAAATATATCAATAACCTGCATACATATGAATAAAATTGAACTATTAGTACCAAATAGTAAAATTCAAAAACATAAAAAGAAACAATTTGAGAATTATACGATATTTAAATTTACATATGATACATGTTACGTTGGTGACTTTTCCATCCCAGATGGACAATTCCCAACATCACTTACTACCAAATCCTGTAGAAATAAGGGAACATATAAAAAAATTGAGGATGTCATAAAATAAGGAAATGACTATGCTGAACCTATCAAATGTGATACATACCTGTGTGTACAGTGCACCTAATGAGCATGCTTCCTCTACTACTCCACTAGTGGTGGGGCTAGGCACTGATGCATCCATAGGTGTAGAGGGTCTGTTGTTGGGACACAAAAACTACAAAACAAAAAATAATAAAATATCTATATAAATACACAAAATACAAAATAAATAGATAACGATGAAGAACATAGAGACAGTTAAGATACTAACCTCCTCCATGAATCTATGATGTCCACTGGGATCTATAGGCCCATAGTATGTTTTCCCGCAACTCGAGCATCTATGATGTTCACATGGACGACTGCTATGTCCATGTTACCTATCCTCAATGTACTCTCCTGTGCATGTTGATGCTTCAAATCCTCTATCAATGTCACTAGCATACACCTCTTTCTGAGATAGTGAAACAAAGCTACTGTATTGCACTAGGCTATGAGTCAATGAGGAAATGGCCAGTTGTACATGTTGCAAGTTCTCTGCAACATGAGGATGTTGGGTAGGGAGATCCGACCTTCATCTCAAGGGATGGGGACCTAACTCGTGGTCACACTTGGCATACTCTCGTTCATGTGCAGACCCTCGACCCACCCCATGGAAGTCACCAATGTCAAAGTAGTTGACATTCTTACCCATAATAAACTCAGCTCATAATTTCCTTAGAAGATATAAGGGAATCTCCCTTTTATTGCAAGGAGGTTTATTAAAAACCATGTACCACCTATCCATCCATTTTTGACTAATCTGGGGATGGATTCACCAGTCAATGGAGATTCATTTCCTGGTCAATGGTAGTTCTTGTCCATTTCTAGGATCCCTAAAAATAAACAATATTTGTTGTTTTGAAATGACCAATTATTTGACTTGGTTTCTATCCAAGATAATGCTATAGTACTCATACATTCGTGCCCTATAAATAGAAATAGAGGTCAATTTCCCTTGGGCACTTGCAATTAACTACACAATGATTTCCAAATAAGTGGGCAAGGAGACTCTAAAAGGCTCTCTAGTCTCCATTAATTGTTCCTCAATGGTTTGTAATATAACCAAACCCTCATCAATTTCAGTGTTTATATTGTGTGGTGGTGGTGGGTTGAGGTTTTGATCTTCTTGGATTTCTTCTGAGTGGTTTAAATTGTGTTGGGGTTCCATTGTATTATATATGCCGCAATTTAAAAGCCATGGCATGTAAATTAGGTTCCTTTTTTTATTTAAAATACAAAATTACAATTTTTTTTTTAATTTAGATTATTGGGAGAAAAATACTAAATTGGATTAAAATTAAGAAAAATGTAACATACCTAGACATGGTTTCCTCATCCTTCCTTTCTTCCTCCTTAGTAACTCCACTATATTTTCCCAATGAGGAAAGTGTGAGCAGGAATTGTGAAAAATGGGAACGAATTGCACTCGGGCCCTTTAAATATTCATATCGGTAAGACCACGTGGACGTTCTTAGGACCATGAACATGCTCTTAAGACCACACAGACAATTTTTCCACTAAAGCTATGTGGAAATCCATGTGGATGGTTTTCCATGTCCAAACCTATAGGTATAGGAATGCGTGCACATTCGTAAGAACGCACACACGTTCTTGTGAGTGCGTGTTCTTAACCATGCCCTTGCCACTAGTTTTGCCACAAACTTCTTGCACACACCCTACTTCTACATGATACAATCCTCGATCCAATGTTGAACGTATATCTTATGGTTGATTTTTTGTCAACGGGATTTCTAGCCCAATCTGAATCAGAATAACTTTTTAAATTAACATAAAGTCATTAGCTTATTTAATACCAAAATTACTAGTCCCTTTCAATTATCTAAGTACTCTTTTTCCTTCTAGCCGATGGCTTTCATAGGGCTTGGTCATGAATTGGCTCAACATGCTCAGTGGATATGCTATATCTGGTATGGTTGTAGTGGGATAGTTTAGACTTCTCACTAACTGATGATACAACATACCATCTACCTCTTTTGTCCCATCATCTTTGTATAGTTTTGCATTCTGTTGTAAAGGAATTGACACTACTTTACATTGATTCATATTGAATCTTTTAAGTAGCTTCCTTGTATATTTTCTCTATGTGACCAATTTCTGACCAACTTCCCTCCATATTTCAAGACCTAAGAAATAATGAAACTCACCAAGGTATTCCATCTCTAAAACCCATGAAATTGTCTTTTAATTTCATCAATCAACTGAGATACATTTCATGTTATAATGAGATCATCAACATACAAGGAAATCAAAACAACATGCCCCTTCTGATCTGACTTGATATATAGGTTAGGGTCACTCATAATTTTCATAAAATCTTTATGATAAAAGAAAGAGTCAATCTTAACATACAGATATCTTGGTGCTAGTTTTAGTCCATATAAAGCTTTCTTTAATCTATGAACAAGATGCTCTTGAACTTTGTTTATAAATCCTTCTCATTGAACAAGATATACTTCTTCCTTTAGTTTCCCATTTAGAAAATCAGACTTAACATCTAGCTGATGAAGTTTCCAACTATGTTTTGTAGCAAATGCAATAATTAATATAATTATATTTAGCTTCTATACCTGTGAAAAGATATATTCATAATTGATTCCCTCTTTCTATGAATATCCTTTTGCAACCAAACCTACTTTGTATTTATCTATACTAATTCCATCGGCATTAAATTTAGGTTTGAACAACCATTTGGATTCTATAAGAACTTTATTTTTGGGAAATTTGTTAATTCCCAAGTATCATTTTTCATTATGGACTCATACTCTTCCTTCATTGCATCTCTCCATTTTTTATTCTCACTAGCTTGTTTAAAATTCAAAGGTTTTATGACATTCATTACTTTAGTCATCCAAGCATAGTCTTTATACCTTTCAGGTAGATGAGTGTTGTGTGATGTCCTCCTTGGTGCTTCATTGCTTTCACCTCTTATTCTTATTTGTGGTGAAGCTTCTCCTCCTCTTGGTGTTCTTTGGTTACTTTTAGTGTCCATATTGTTGAGTTCTTCCTCCTGATTTTATTTATGTTCATCATATGCTTCTTCTTTAAAATTTTCTTCATGATCATAGGGAATGTTCTGTGCATCATAACTTTCCACCTTCTGACCTTCATTTGCATGCTCATGAAATAACACATCTCTACTTTTAGAAAATTTATGTTGCAAGGATCAAACATATTATATGTTTTTTTATCAGAACAATAACCAATGAAAATGCACTTGGTTTCTTTTGCATCTAGTTTTCTCCTATCCTCTTTGGAAACATGAGAAAAATACTTGCTTCCAAATATTATTAAACAACTTACTACTCATTTATAACCATAAAGTGCTTCAAAATAAGTTTTATGGTCTATACTTTTAGTTGGACTTCTATTTTTCAAATAAACAGTAGTACAAATAGCCTTATCCCAAAATCCATTAGTGAGATTTTTACCTTTTAACATGCTCTGTGCACATTTCGCTAAGGTTTTGTTCTTTCTCTTAGCTACTCCATTCTACTGTGGAGTATGTGGCATTGCATACTATTGTACAATTCCATGGGCTTTGCAGTAATTGATGAATGCACCAGATGTATACTCTCCCCCTTGATCTGATCAAAGGATTTTGATGTATTTCCCTGTTTGTTTCTCAACCATTTTTTAAACTCTTTTAAGTATTCAAATACATCACTTTTATTTATTAGAAAATAAATCCATGTATATTTTGTGGAATCATCAATAAATATCAAGAAATAATATGCTCCACCAAGTGATATTGTCTGCATAGGACCACACACATTTGTATGCACAAGTTAAAGAATATCTTTGTTTCTTTTATGTGTATGAGTAGGGAATTATTCTCTATGCATCTTCCCTAATGCACACCCTTCACATGTAGAATATTCATTCTTAATAAATGTAATTCCTTGCACAACTCCTTATTTTTTGAGAAGTAACAAATAATGATAGTTAACGTGGTCATTCCTTTAGTGCCATAAAACTTTGGTTGTCATGGTTGTGGATTCGAGTGCTTGATGAATTTTTCTATTCACATCAATATTGTATAAACCGTCGACTCTAACTCATGTTGCAATAATCTTATAATGATCCTGCATATATTTTACCACAGAATGTGACTTCAAAACTTCTACGTTCAAATCTTGATCGTTATGGTGGAGACTAATTTTAAGTTTTTCTTTATGCCAGGAACATACATCACATTTTGAATATGTTTAACAGAACCATTTAGCAATGTCACATATACATCACCATATCCTTTAATTTGATGTGAAATATCATCCCCAAAATATTTATTAGTAGTGTTATTTGCTTCATGACAATTTTCAAACCAATCCTTATTAGAACACATATGTATGGAGGCACCAAAATCAACAAACTATGCATGTGATTCATCTATTTCAGCGGAGAAGGTAGCATCTGAAATAAATAATGTGATATTTTTGAAATCATCATTCATTGTTTCTCCTCCATCAACAAAATCACCATAATGCCTTATGTTTCTATCTTTGGATTCATCATACTTCCTTTTAAAGCAATCTCTAGAATAATGTCCAATATTGTCACAGTAAGAACATGCATCATTCCTTTTAACATTTTCATCAAACTTTGGAGGTGTCATACCTTGTTGTGGTTTTGCATATGGTGGCTTTCCATAAGGTGGTTTTTAATATGGTGTCTCACTTCCCTTATTTATTTCCCATTGATTTCCTCTAAAAGGCACTTTCCCTTTCTCCATCAAAGCTAGCTCAAAACTTTGAGACCTTTCATTATGGTTCTTTCACCTTTCTTCCTTCTGCATAAGTACACCCATCAATTCTTCAAAAGTAGGAGCCTTCTCCCTCGCTACAAGACTTGTGATAAATATATGGTACTCTTATAGTATACCATTTAAGGTTATGGTGACTAAATAAGTGATAGATATTGTTTCACCTATAGTACCAAGTTTATCTTTAATATCTTTGATTCTTGAGATGAAATAACTGATACTTTAATTCTCTTCCATCTTGATAGAAAGAAGCTTACTATTCAAAGACATGACTCGATTTGTGTTATTCGATTCGTACAAATCTTTTAGAATTATCCATGTCTCTTTGGGATTATCAAGTCTGTAATATAAGGTATGAGACTGTCTTTTATAAACATTCTTAGTAGCACTTTTGCCTTAGTTTCACATTTCTCCCAACCTTGAATTGATGAAATTGTAGCTCCCACGAAAACATGTGTATTAGCTTCACTAAAAGATGAAATGGACCATACATTGTGTCCTTCCATCAATGTCTGCATCTTAAATTTCCAATCAATATAATTTGCGCCATCTAACTTGGTTTCTTCGGTTAAATAGGATTCTTCTGAAGGGTTAACCATAATTAAGCTCACAGCTTCAAATCAAGCAACAAAGATTCTGCAAATAAAAAATTACCTTGATACCTTCGCAAGATTTAGCAGTCTTGTGACAACTCAACAATATGCTAGTCCAACTACTCCTCCTCAATGCATAGATCAAAATTCTTCAATTACAAATTTTCAGCGTGTAGAATTCAAATTTTGCAAATAGTATGCATATCAAACTTCTTTTGCAAGAAACGATTCAAAAAAATATGAAACAAACAAATCATGCCACAATAGATAATGACCCATTAGCACAAAATCAGAACATTATTTTTTGCAACGACCTCTCAACTCAGCACAAAGCATAGAGCGAGAAAAAAAATTAGTAAGAGTGACAGAAAGAAAAGGTATAGTTCAATGGAATAGCGTTCTTTCTTCTATGCGGTCCATTAATCTACAATAATACTCTACAACAATCTTTCTTCCTCTATAGTGTATACTTATAACAACCTCTTTCTTTGTTGTTCTCCTTTAGAGAGGCATCACACTATAACACACCGATAGTTCAGTTGTTGTTCTTCACACAAGAAGTCTCCTTCATTGTTTTATCTTACACACATGCAATGATTCTTTCTATATAGCGTATACTTCCAAAAAACTCTTTCTTTGTTGTTCTCCTTTGCAACAATGTCATGTTATAGCACAACGATACTTCATTTTTTTTTCTTCACACATGAACGCTCCTTCATTTTTCTCTCTTACATGCATGGAACTATTCTCTTACACACAACTCAACAAATTCTAGTGTGTTCAACAATGGACAATCCAAAAAACTCACTCTGATTTCCCAACACACCAGTGCTGAGACGATATGCAACAGTTTCATGTTTGGAATAGTGAGGGGGAAACAAAAAATGAAGTCATTTCTTCTTTCAGTTGTGCAATGATTTCTCCTTTTGCAATGATCTCCTCTCCTTACCAGCGCTCTGATACAAAATTAACATTAAACAAAAAATATTGATTGACACACATAATCGTGAGACCAATTGTCTCAGTCACTCCATATTCATTCATCAAACTAGCATTACATACATAGCATATGAAACAATCCAATTGACTTCTAAATTTGTGGATCTGAAACCACTTGAGAAAGAGATGGAGAATCCTGTAAAGATCTACAACCAAATGCTAATTTCAACATTATTCTCCAATAGATAGGATAAACAATGTACATGAAAGCCTAGCTTTCAGAACAATATCTTGTAACCGATCTTTATAAAAATTGTGAATATCATGAGCCTTCTCCTTCAACCCCTGTGTAAAAATGGACATCTCACTTTGAAAAAAAAGTTTAGTATTTACATACTTTATAATTTTAATACACTAAAACTTCTCTTCTACCAAAATTATTCTTCAAAAAATAATTAATACATATGTAAAAAGACATTAATATATTCTAATATTGTTATAATTTGTTATTTTAATTGAAAATATATTCACTTAAAGAAACTCATATAAATCCAAAAATATCATCTACCAACACAATATTTACTATATATTAGACATACTCAAAATCCATCACTCAAAATGCAAAATTATCATATACCAACACAATATTTACTATATATTAGACATACTCAAAATCCATCACTCAAAAATGCAACTATTGAGAATAATAATTTATAGATGATATTTTTTAAAGAATTTATTTATTATGTATTAGACTTACCAACAAAATAAATCAAAATCCATAACTTAAAATGTCACTATTAAAAATTAAAATTTGTACATCATAATTTTTATTTTTTTTAGTTATTGACAATTAGAATTATATATTTTTTATCAAATAAATTTAATAAAAATTAATATTTAGATAAATATTTTATTATTATTAATTATTATTTTTATTGTAAATATTTTATCATTATATTAATTATTCCACTTAAAATGTTAGACTTTTCAAAACCAAATATCTAAAAATATTAATAACAATATTATTATTATCATCCTTTTCAAAATAAATAACATTGAACATTACCATTTGCTACAAAAGTAAAAGTAAAAGAGTTAATTATATAAAGGTTTCTTTTGTATTCATTCTTCTTTAAGACCTATTGCATGTGGAATTTGTGCTGTGGTGACTACACCACACATGCACTGGTATTGGCTACAAGGGTAAAAGCTTTCTTTTGTATTCATTCTTCTTTAACATTTATTAGATGTGGGGATTGGTAAAGACAAATTAGCAACTTTTTTTATCATTGGACATACGTGTCATATTTGCTTATAAAGTTTTCTAGGTTAGGGTGATATGAAAGTGAAATATTCGTTAAGCAATTCAACAAAAACCCTACAATTAGAACGGGCGATAGTATTTCGCTTACATAGGAAAAGGCGGATATGCACGGAAATGCAGCGTGGGATATAGGGTTATCAGATAGCCTAAAATTGTCTAATCAGATTAAAATTGTCTTCCATGTGAAACTGCTATTTCAACAATTTAAAATTAATTTCAAGATTTAGGTGCCCAAAATTAGAATTTAAGTAATACGAACTTGTATTTCAACAATTCTTCGTACCAAATTGCTATTATTGAATGATCCATATCAAACGCCCGGAAATGCAACCCTAATTTGATTCATCTTTCACAACCAGAAACTGAAGTGACGGATTGAACGTTCAGCAACTAAACGTACGCGGTGGTATTTCAGGCCAGGTAGTATGGATACTATTGTTTAGTTAACAACATATTCAAGTAAAGTATGGGTAAGGAAATATATTATTGTAATTTTTTATTTGATTTAGATTGTAGTTTAACTGCTCTATGTTTTTGTTTTTTCTATGATATTTTATGTTTGATTTTATTGGATCTGTAAATTTGAGTAGTTAATTCTATTTAATGTGAATATCCTAAAAAAATTTAAACAAACTAAATTTATTTTTAAATTTAAAAATTACAATTTAAACAATATAAAATTGTGATTACTTACAGATTTTTATTATATCATCAAATTCATGTTAAAAAAACAATACTTAAAACGATTATTCACAACTACAGTATTCACAACTCCAACTAAGTCAATCGTCTGGTCAATCAGATAAGATAAAATAATGTTACGGCCATTCTTAACTCATTTGTAGGTTTGGATTATCTAAGGTGCAGCGATAAGGTCAACCGTTGAATTTACAGCTGGGCGGTCTGATAACCTAAATCTATAATTGAATTACTATCAGAGTAATATTACAATGTGTTTGGGTTCTTGTCATCCGAAGAAAGGGAGTAAAATTCCTTAAAAACAAGAATCGCGGATAATATAAAAAGCATAACAAACATACGGAGTCCAATCAGGGTTGTTGGGTGGCCATGTACTGGTCATTGAAAATTGGAGGATAAAGGTCAACTGAATTGCTCATCAATTCCTATGATTGAGAGAAAGCAAGGCAACACTAACTTCTGCAATAGGAGGAGGAGGAGGTAGTGCGCTCGATTTTAAGTATGAAAGTGTCTCAGTCCAAGTTAGTGATTGGGCCCAACGGGACCATATGTACAACTTTTCGAATCTGGATCAAACCTATTTTAGCTTAGTAAATCGGACGCATTAAATCCTTTACTAAGAAAATCTTCTGATAGGAGCAATACATTAGTTGCAACAAGGGATGTTCCTTATTTTTATGAGACATTACTTTTTTATACTACTAATATCTATAAACCTCTTACCAAGTATTCCAACACTTACAATATATTGAATTCATTTTTCACAATTTTAAACCCTTTTTTATCAATGAACTTGATAGAATTAACATTCATGAAACTAATATTACATATATAGCATATGAAACAATCCAATACTCCTAAATCTGTGAAAACCACTTGAGATCTATAGAGATAGAGAATCCCATAACATCTACAAGCAAATGTTAATTTCAACATTATTCTCCAACACTCCCCCTTAATTCTCTACAAAACCTAACTGATTCCTAAATATTTCAAACTTTTCCTTTCCAAGAGGCTCAATGACCATATTTTCATTTGTATTAGAATAAATTATATCAATCTCCTTTGAGTGCGTCTTTTTCCTTATAAAATGATGTTGGATGTCGTGCTTTGATCTGAAATGATACACATGATTGTTGGCTAGTTTGATGGAGCTTTGATTATTACATTTGATAATTGTTGACATTTTATATTCTTCTCTCATATCTTTAATAATTTTCCTCAACCAAAATGCCTCACTAGTAGCACAGTTACACAAGGCATCCCCTATCCAATGCTGAATGTATATCCTATGGTTGATTTTCTGTCACCCAATCAAAATAACTTGTCAACTTAATGTCAAACTCATTAGTATATTTAATGCCAAAATTAGTAGTCATTTTCAGCTATCCAAGTACTCTTTTTGTTGCTAACCAATGGCTTTCATGAGGCTTGGTCATGAATGGACTCACCATGCTCATTGAATATGCTATATCTGGTCTGGTTGTAGTGGGATAGTTTATACTTCCCACTAACTAAGTGTAATATCTATCTCTTTTGTCCCATCATCACTGTAGAGTTTTGCATTTTGTTCTAAATGGATAGACACTGCTTTATCCATATTTCAAGACCTAAGCAATAATTGAACTCACCATTTCTGGGATGCATTGTATGTTATAATGAGATCATCAACATAGAAGGATATCAAAGAAACATGCCTCTTCTGACTTGATATACACGTTTGGGTCACTCTGAACTTTTCATAAAACCTTTGAAATAAAGAGTTAGTCTCCACATACAAATATCTTCATGCATGTTTTACTCCATATAAAGATTTCTTTAATCGAAAAACAAGATTCTCTTGACCTTTTTTTACAAATCCTTCTCATTGAACAAGATATACTTCTTCCTCTGGTTCCCCATCTAAAAAATTAGACTTAACATGTAGCTGATGAAGTTTCCAACTATGTTTTGTAGCTAATGCAATCATTAATCTAATTGTGTTTAACATAGCTACGGTGCAAAGGTATCTTCTGTAACGATCCTCCTTGTTATGACCGCAACTTCTTATAACAAGTGCAATTTTTTATTTTTTTTTTAAAGTGTGTGTGCGCTTGTGTACAAGGATAATAACTACATTCAACTCAGCGGCGTGTGTACATGGATAATAACTATATTCAACTCTACGTCGCCATACAACAATGAACAAATCAATCGAAAAACAAAACGAATGACTACCCGTCCATCCTACCGTGCAATGGTTAGGACCTCCAAGACACATAAGCAACGCTCAAGCCTAGGTTCCCATCAATTTTAACCATTTAAGGTCTCAGGGCTGGCGACTGTTCTGAGGAACATGGAGGTGTCTACATCCCGTCCAACACAAGCAGAATAAGCAATAAAATATATATATCCAAGTACAACAATAGCTAAGGATCAACCATGTCCTCTATGATGCGCAAGTCAATTAATGGTAAATTCAATTTATAGCAATTCCAATTGTTAAGAAAATCCCTTAATGAGGCAATCTCAATTGATTGTACACCCCCATTTACTAAATCATATTGACCTATTGCACTTAGTTCAAGACATTATATTTTATCTGCTATTAAGGATAATTAGTTTCATCAATGCTACCATAAATAACAACTATTTTTCATTTTACATTACAATAACTAATACAATGATCATCACATTACATATGATGTGTTATTTATGTCAATTACAGTAACCTTACCCTAAAAAGATAACACATCAGCATTAACCATTCCACAACCATCAACATCAATATTGAGCGTTTTATTACATTATCATCACCATAAAACAAATATCATTAATATTAACTTGACCATAAGCATTAACATTAGGCATTGCATCATATTAATCATTTCCAAACACCGTAATAACCTTAGCATTAACTTGGCCATAAGCATTAACATTAAGTGTTACTTTTCATGGATCATTACCCTAATACAATAATAATATTAGCATCATTTTCATAAATTAACTGTTTAAGCATGGTGCATGGTTTATAGTGCATAGTGCCTATGAACTACTTCAATATCTGTTTAATTATGAACTAAGCTAAACTAAAAGAATGGTGCATAGGGCATCAAGGAAGAATCTAAGTCAATATGTAAAGGACATTAACAACTCGTTCGAAATTAAGACCATTCGTGGGTGGTTAAGGGTAAAGTTTATGGAGTTAACACTGACTTGCTTTAGCCTTGCGGAGAAATTCATTATCGTAAAATAATAACAACCATACTTGATAACCACCTTATATTTTTCGTTACGAAAATCTTGCAATGAATTAGAATTACCAATAATTTATTTATTCTCAATAATAATAAAACTGCAACATTCCTTACCATAAATGACCTCACCATTACATTTTGGAATTACAATAACTTGGTAATGATATCGAACGCATTTCAAGTTAATGAGGATTAATGCAACAATATATTAATACAACCATTTATATTAATTATCCAGCTATTTATATTAAGGCAAGGGTACTTAGATAACCATATTACCTCACATTAACATTCCTTTATGATTTAGAATCCCGAGAATGGTGAGGTGCCCATGCGGTCAAGGTGGTTTCGCAGTAGAGGTGGGTTATTACAGTCGCAGAGGGAGGGCATAGCCATCAGTGACAGAAGCGCAAATCTAGAGGTATGTGGAGAATAGAGATTTGTGTGGGTAAAAGCACGGTTCAACAACGCAGACAAAATTGTAGAATCCAAAACAACGAAATTGCCAACAACCCAATCCAGTAACGAATTACCCAATCACAATTCCAGAACAATCATAGTACACCTTTACAACACGAAAGTGACAGAGGGGGATTCTTCAGTAATAGAGTTACAAGGAGGATTGCCAAAATGAAATATCAGATCTAAAATTTATAAAAATGAAAATGTCCATACTACTATTGCCAAAACAAATTTTCTCAGATCCAATTTTACAAAAACGAAAATGCCCATGCAGCTGTTGCCAGAACGAATTCTCAAATCCAATTTTACAAAAACAAAAATGTCAAACACCTATTGCCAGAACAAATTCTCGGATCCAATTTTACAAAAATGAAAATGAAAAACCAAACACAAATTACTCACAACTACTTGAGAAATCATACACATAATTGGGTAAAGAAATTCAAGGCATGCACCCACTTCCTGAATACATACACTAGCACAGACCCATCTAAACCAGGGTTTGATATCCACCTTGAGCTTGTGGAACTCGAGGTTTTGTTTGTTGAATTCCAAGATTCAATACGTGAACCATTTGTGCGAATTTAAGATATGCATCCTATACCCCTAATTACATCTTGGATTTAAATGGGTTTGTGCCACTATCTATACTCAATGCACCCAAATGCACCGTCTAGATACAAAGATTCAACGCACACCGTTACACATAGACACAAAGTGTTGATGGATCCCCCAACCCACCCAGGCTATAGAGAAAAATCCCAGGCTGAACCAAACGCACTTCAAAGAAACCTCAAAATCACCCACCAAAACAAACAAAATCTCAAACTAATTGAGAAAACACTAACCCATCTGAAAATCTCATAAAATTTGGAAAACAAGCACGAATACATTTATTTGAAGAAAGAACACACAGATAAATCTGAGAAGAAGCGCATGCAGTACCATAACCCCAGACTGGAACAAACCTGTCTATAAAAAAAAATACACATCACCAATCACACGAATTCCAAATTGAAACAAAATGCATTAAAAATCAAGGCACAAGATCCCAACCTCAGATAGATCAATTTGTTTAAAACAAGTGGAAACAAAACCTGTGCTGAAAAAACCCATCTGAAAACACACAACCCATTGGGAAAAAAAACACAATATAAAATCAGAAACCCACTCAAACCCATTGGAAACAACACATGCATCTCCTGTTCAAGAACCCATCTGTAAGAATCAACCAAACACTAAACCGAATGAAACCCATTTCAGAAAATAAAACACACACACACACATAAATCCGATTAAAACAAACCCCATTTCAAAACAGGATAAAATAACTCACAGTGATATACAAAACACCCACGGTAATAGAAAACGCCCATAGTGATATATAAAACCGACAATGATATATAAAAACACATTCATAAAATCTGTTGTATCCCAACCGACATGCAACAACAGAGTAAAAGAAATAATTTATAACCATAACACAATTTCAATCGCCGAGGAACAGAAGGGAAAACCAATCAATCTGATGAGAACCCATGCAGAGTTAAGCCAAGTAGTTTTCATCTCACAAGCCAAGATAAAAATGTTGATAACAATAAGAGAGGGCCAAGGTCCTAATACCTTCTCTCATGCAAAATGAAAAACATACCGTTTCCTTAACTCCCGCCTCGAATGATGACCACACGTTTTGTGCCGCTCCCGCTCGCCGACCGTTGAGACTACAACAGTACCTCACAGCCAATCGCTAGGGGTACTCTGCTTCCCCATTATCCCCTTGAGCTGCAAAGGGGCCACACACAATCTAGATGGTCCATCTAGCTTCCCAGCTCGCCTCGCAAGGCCGAGGCACCACTCCTATCCAAGCTGGAAAATCCCAACTCTCCACAAGTAATTAGTCATGTCACAATTCCTTCAGCGTAACATTATGCTTACAGCCGATCCCCTTCTTCCTCATCTTCCCTTTCTTATATAGAGTTTTTGGAACCTCCAACGTTCCCTAAATCACATTTAAATTAAGTTTTAATAAAAATATTCTAAATATTCTCCTTCAGAGAAGTGTCGTCCATCCCCCTCTTTCCTCCAATAATTATTTTCTTTAAATTTATTAATTTTTTCAATTCCCTCACCCACCTAGAGTTCCTCCTAAATTTACTCCTAGGTGTTCCTAGATTCCCTTACAGGTTTAAATACTTTCCCAAAAATGAAGTTGCTAAGTTAGTTCATTTTAGAAGGTTCTTAATTGTGGATTCCTTACTATGTTGACCTTGCTTTTTACCATAATTGTCCATCTTTCCTTTATTATGTTTTCTCCATTACTTAGTTTCCTAATTGTTATTATTCCCTTCTTTCTCCTTTTTATTAGGGCCAAAATGGCAGTTGCGCTATTCACTCTTTTCCTTTATTATTAATTTGAAATCTTTTTACACTTTCACAAGTTAAATAATTTATTTGTTCTTTACAATTTAAAACCACGGATTTTAATTAAATTATTACTCTCTTCATTTTACCCCAAAAATTATGAAGACTAAAACAATCACTTAAGTGGTTTTTAGTTTAAAATTTTATTTTTATTTTAGGGTCTTTTTCTTAAGGTTAAACAAAAATTACCCTAGAGAAGTTTTAGACCTAGGACTTAGAGTCTCAACTAGGCGACATTTAATTAGGGAAGTTGGTTAATAATTTATTAATGTGTTAAATGTCTTAGGGCCATCTAGGTTTGTTCCTTCATCAACATCAATGTGACGTGCCCTTCAATATGCACCATGTGCTCCAAGGGTGCCACTCGCCTCGTTCGTTTCTTTTGCACGACGTGCCCTTCAAGATGGACCACGTGCTCCAAGGGTGCCACTCGCTTCTTGTGTTTCTTTTGCGTGACGTGACCTTCAAGATGCACTACGTGCTCCAAGGGTGCCACTCGCCAACTTGTGTTTCTTTTGCGTGAGGTGCCCTTTAGGATGCACCATGTGCTCCAAGGGTGCCACTCGCCAACTTGATTGATTGGTAGACATCAATAACCCCTAGAATCAACACTCCGCAGGTGAACTTGTGGGAGACTAAGGGCTTCTAAGGAATAAGGCCCCCGCCTTATTGCGTTCCCCTTAGAGTAATCGTGAGCGACTGTCACAGTATACCCTCACGACATCGCGGATCCTCTCGAACTAGGTAATTGTTAACCTACAGTTCGAGTCACGACGGGAGTACTAGTAGGCTGTGGCAGGGCTTCTGTCCACACCTCTCCCTCAACCTCTCTGGTAATCATGTGTGGCCCCTTGACTCCATATGTGAGTCTGGTCGAAAAGATATCATCAGCCTGCATCATCAACAATCGTGTCAGAACATGTCCACATCATATCATCAAATCAATGAAATATCATAGTAAATAAATCAACCCAAATAACACACTCCGTGACTCAATTCGGATTCCAAGGGGTTCCATCGATGCCTCTACATCCTCAAGGTCCAAAACCCTACACACTCAATAAAACTGAGTCAATAGAACATGTCTAAGTCCAAGCAGTAAAACATCATGTCATTTATCATAACGCATCATAATCAAGGATAAATGTTTTAATATCATAAAAGTCTAGATCACTTGCGAGCAAGTGTCCTCAAAGAATAAGTTTTCTCAGTGCACCAGAGAAGGATGTTACATACACCCCCTCTTGGTCTAAACTTCGTCCCGAAGTTTCATAGGATAAATGCCAAAATAAATGTATCACAGTATCATAAGTCTATCTATCAAACAAAAATGGGAACTGTTGGTGCATATCATATGCATCCTCCCACATCGCCGATTGCGAACTATAATTGTCCCACTGGACCTTGACCTGATCTATTGTTCGACATCGTAACTGTCGAATGTGATGATCTAAGATGCGGACTGGCTCAGCCATGAGCGCTCCCTCGTCCGATACCTACAAGGAACTCATGTCAATCACATGTGTAGGATCACTAATATAATGTCTCAAAACAGATACATGAAAAACATCATGCATACGCCTTAAGGAATCAGGCAAGGCTAGTTGGCAGGCCACGGGCCCCTTTCTCTCCACAATATTGAAAGGTCCCATGAACCTAGGAGAGAGTTTAGATCCATTTCCAAACTTGATCGAACTCTTATGCGGTTTAACCCACAAGAAGACTCGATTGCCGACCTTGTAACTACGGTCGACTCGGTGCACATCGGCATAACTCTTCTGTCGATCCTGCGCTTCTTTAATCCTTTGTGTTATCATTTTCATTTGTTCTTCCATTTCTTGGATCGTTTCTGGTCCCACCAGGACCCTATCCTCAAGCCAATCCCAACTCAAGGGTGTCCGATACAGTCGCCCGTAAAGAAACTCAAAAGGCACCATCTTAATGGTTCTCTGGTAACTGTTGTTGTAAGAGAACTCTACTAGAGGCAATAATTCCTCCCAGCACTTTTGTTGGTCCATCACATACATGCGCAACATGTCTTCCAAGGTTTGGTTAGTTCGTTCGGTCTGTCCGCCAGTATCTGGGTGATACGCAGTACTAAATTTAAGTTGGGTTCCCAAGGCCTCTTGGAAACTCATCCAAAATCATCCAGTAAACATCGATCCTCGATCAGATATGATATTCTTAGGCATGCCATGCAGCCTCACAATCTCATTGATGAAAACTCTCTCTATGTTAGGTTCCTGATAAGTCGTACACATAGGAATAAAGTGAGCACTCTTCATCAGAGTGTCTACTACTACGAAAATTAAGTCATGTCTCCTTGCCGTCAGTGGCAATCCAACAATAAAATCCATCGAAATGACCTCCCATTTCGATTCCGGAATGGCATGTGGTTGAAGTAATATTGTTGGGTGTCTATGTTCAGCCTTTACTTGTTGACACTCTAGACATCTGGCCACATAGTTGACTATGTCAGCCTTCATTCCCTTCCATAAGAATAAGGGTTTCAGGTCTTCCTTCATCTTCGTGACTCCCAGGTGAGCCATTTAAACTGCTCTATGAGCCTCGCTCAGGATCAACATCCTCAACTCGTCATTTGGTGGTACGTAAATCCGACGTCTAAACCTCAATAAACCATCGCTATCAAATGAAAATCCCTCGTATCGTGGTACCATCATGGTGTTTTGTCCGATAAATTTGTCGACCTCTTTGTACCAGTCATCATCACGCTATAAGGTGAGAATATTCTCATGTAGATTCGTCTGAAGAGGCAACACCGAAAAGATGCGTGGCCTCCAACTCAAAGCATCTGCCACTCAGTTCATCGTTCCCTTTATGTAAGTAATCTCAAAGTCGTACTCGCTAAGCAATTCCGACCAACGATGTTGTCGCGCATTCAGGTCGCTTTGCGTAAAAATGTGTTGTAGTCCACAATGATCAGTCTTTAATTCAAATTTTCGTACAACAAGATAGTGTTTGCAAACCTTCAAGGCATATACGATGGCCAATAACTCAAAATCGTGCGTCGCGTAGTTCTCTTCATGCCTTCTCAGTTTCCTCGAAATGTAAGCAATCACTCGTCCTTCTTGCATCAAGAATCCGCCTAAACCTTCCTTGAATGCGTCAGTGCATACCAAGAAGTCCACGTCCATGTCAGGGTCTTTTAGTATCGGCATTGTTGTCAAAAACTCTTTAAGCCTCCGAAATGCTTCCGTGCATTTCTCGGTCCAAACAAACTTCTTGTTTTTCTTCTGCAATTCCATGATTGGATTTGCTATCTTCGAAAAACCCTCGACAAACTGTCGATAGTATCCTGCTAAACCCATAAAGCTAGGCACTTCTGTGACATTCGTCGATGCAGGACATTCCAAAATAGCCTTGACCTTGGCCGGATCCACGGCGATACCTTCTCTAAAGATGACATGCCCTAAGTAGTGAATCCTCGAGTGATAAAAAGAGTATTTGGACAACTTCGCATACAATTTGTGCTCTCGCAGGCACTGTAGTACCAAGCGCAAGTGCTCGTCATGCTCCTCCGTCATCCGAGAGTAGATCAAAATATCGTGAATGAATACTTGGATGAACTTGTCCAATTATTTGTGGAACACCCTGTTCATCAAACTCATAAATACTCCTGAGGCATTTGTCAATCCAAACGGTAAAACAATAAATTCGTAATGTCCAAATCTTGTCTTAAAGGTGGTCTTAGGGACATCATCCTCCTTGATCCGCAACTGGTGATAGCCTGATCGCAAATCGATCTTCGAGAACACTGTCGCACCCTTCATTTGATTGAACAGATCATCAATTCTTGGTAATGGATATTGATTCTTGATCGTAGCCTTGTTCAGTTGACGTCTATGGTTCTTCCGATAAGTCATTCTTGCTATCGGTTCGGTCCCCAGTTTCAGGTCTATGGTAAACTCCAATTCCCTTTCTAGTGGCATCCCAGGTAGCTCCTCTAGAAATATTTCTGCAAACTCCTTTACCACCAGAAGGTGTTCTATACCTTCCGCTACTCCCTTTTTGTTTAGCGCAAGGATCGCATAAAGCTTGTACCCCTTGTGCATACTCTTTTGTAGCCGTAAGGAAGGGACGAACCTCAGGGAAACTAACTGGTTCTATCCTACAATTACACATCCCTATCCTTCATCATCAACCAAGCTCAACCGTTTCATCTTACAGTTGAGTATCACCTCATGTGATTCCAGCCAATCCATACCAATCACGATGTTATAAGATACTAAGATTGTGACGTACAAATTGACCCTCGTGACAAAATCTCCCAGTTTAAGGGCACAGCCCGTAACTTTTCCTCCAACCTTCTGTTTAGCTCTCGAAGCCATCTCTATGAAGCTAAACTCATCCTAGTCGACTGCCTTTACCTTAATCCTTTTTAGTGCTGCACCAGAAATGAAACTCTTAGTAGCATCGAGATCTATCAAAACACTAAGGGTCTGGTCAGCAATGGTACCTGTCGTCTCGAGCACAGTCGACTGGTGCTCTGCCTGGCGGTTATTCATTGCTACATGAATTCGATGGGCCTTGCCCATATCTCCCACGATAGTGGGTCCGGCTGATCTGGACGCTCTGGTGTCTGGTGCTACAGTGTTCTAGATGAACCCTTCCCTACTGGTCTCGCTCAAGTCTTGATCTGACCCCCACTGATAAGCTCCACCTCTACTATGAGGGCCTTCTGGACAACGTTGTGCAAGGTTTGAGGTGTCAAGATCCTAACCTTTCCACGCAGGATTTCGTTAAGGACGAACATGAACCGATTGACCTTAAGTTTCTTTATGTTAAGGTGTGGAGCATACCAGAGTAGCTCCATAAAACGTGCCTCGTAGTCAGGCACTGTATGACCTCCCTATCGTAAGGCATTGAACTCATTGAGCTGGTGCTCAATGAATTCCTCTGAAAGATACCTCTCTTAGAACCGTTCTTCGAATAGTTCCCATGACACATCCTCGACGGCCACGTTCAACTGTGGCAGGAGTGTCTTCCACCATAGAAGAGCACTTCCCTTTAGTTGAAATACCGCCATGCATACCTTCATGTTGGAGGAATAATCGTGAAGTGTGAAGCACATCACCATGTCCTCCAACCATGCCTCGGCGACGTCGCCATCCGGGGCACCAAAGAACTCGGGAAATTTAACCTTCTCGAGTTCACGGTGAATGCTAGAAGTAACGGTCGGTGCATGTGGTGGAACCTCTGCGGGTGTCGGCGCCCTGGCCTCATCTTTGTCCGAGCCGATGATTAGTGCCTTAGACATGCACTTAAAATATCTCATCATCCCAACCACGTCGCCAACTGCTATCTGCTCCTATCCGAGAACCTGCTCGCCTCCCTAGGGGTTAGACCCCTCAGGCGTGGATGCTATTGGAGGCTTCATGCCTCCTCCCCTAGCACCCCGTTGTCTGCCTCCACGACATCCTCTAACCATGATCACCTGCACGCACACAATCAACTCAATTAGCAAAAGTATAATCAAAACAAATCGTGTCATGAAAGTTGTAGTGAATCCCAAGTCACGGGTCGAACCCACTCTAATACCATATGTAACGATCCTCCTCGTTATGACCACAACTTCTTATAACAAGTGCAAATTTTATTTATTTTTTGTTTTTAAAAGTGTGTGTGTGCGTGTGTACAAGGATAATAACTAAATTCAACTTTGCATCGCCATACGACGATGAACATGACGCATGCACTGTGACAACAACATAAAGATCTAAGATGCACATAAACCTCTGCAAACCATGAATGACACAATCAGCCGAAAAACTAAATGACTGACTACCCGTCTGTCCTACTCTGTAATGGTTAGGACCTCCAAGACACATAAGCAACGCTCACGCCCAGGTTCCCATTGATTTTAACCATTTAAGGTCTCAGGGCTGGCGACTGTTCTAAGGAACATGGAGGTGTCTACATCCCGCCCAACACAAGCAAACTAAGCAATAAAATATATATATCCAAGTACAAAAATAGTTAAGGATCAACCATGTCCTCTACGATGCGCAAGTCAATTAATGGTAAATTCAATTTATAGAAATTCCAATTGTTAAGCAAATCCCTTACTGAGGGAATCTCAATTGATTTTACACCCCCATTTACTAAATCATATTGACCTATTGCACTTAGTTCAAGACATTATATTTTATCTGTTATTAAGGATAATTAGTTTCATCAACGCTACCATAAATAACAACTATTTTTCATTTTACATTACAATAACTAATACAATGATCATCACATTACATCTCATGTGTTATTTATGTCAATTACAGTAACCTTACCCTAAAAATATAACACATCAACATTAACCATTCCATAACCATCAACATCAATATTGAGTGTTTCATTGCATTATCATCACCATAAAACAAATATCATTAATATTAACTTGACCATAAGCATTAACATTAGGCATTACATCATATTAATCATTGCAAAACACCATAATAACCTTAGCATTAACTTGGTCATAAGCATTAACATTAAGTACTACTTTTCATGGATCATTACCCTAATACAATAATAATATTAGCATCATTTTCATAAATTAACTGTTTAAGCATGGTGCATGGTTTATAGTGCATAGTGCCTATGAACTACTTCAATATCTGTTTAATTATGAACTAAGCTAAACTAAAAGAATGGTGCATAGGGCATCAAGGCAGAATCTAAGTCAAGATGTAAAGGACATTAACAACTCATTCGAAATTAAGACCATTCATGGGTGGTTAAGGGTAAAGTTTCTGGCATTAACACTGACTTGCTTTAGCTTTGCATGAAAATTAATTATCGTAAAATAATAACAACCATACTTGATAACCACCTTATATTTTTCGTTACTAAAATCTTGCAGTGAATTACAATTACCAATAATTTATTTATTCTCAATAACAATAAAAATGCAACATTCCTTACCATAAATGAACTCACCATTACATTTTGGAATTACAATAACTTGGTAATGATATCGAATGCGTTTCAATTTAATGATGATTAATGCAGAAAC
The DNA here is from genome assembly GCA_000966675.3 of Picea glauca. Classification (NCBI taxonomy): domain Eukaryota; kingdom Viridiplantae; phylum Streptophyta; class Pinopsida; order Pinales; family Pinaceae; genus Picea; species Picea glauca. The sequence continues at coordinate 213,456 of JZKD02S2101537.1, read as the reverse complement.
ATATTAATACGACCATCAGTATCGCAATTATACAGCTATTTATATTAAGGCAAGGGTACTTAGATAACCATATTACCTCACATTAACATTCCTTTACGATTCAGAATCCCAAGAATGGTGAGGTGCCCATGTGGTCAAGGTGGTTTCGAAGTAGAGGTGGGTTATTACAGTCGCAGAGGGAGGGCACAACCAACAGTGAGAGAGGCGCAAATGTAGACGTATGCAGAGAATGAGGGCGAGATCCGTGTGGGTAAAAACGTGGTTCAACAGCGCAGACAAAATTGCAGAATCCAAAACAACGAAATTGCCAACAACCCAATCCAGTAACGAATTACCCAATCACAATTCCATAACAATCACAGTACACCTTTACAACATGAAAGTGCCAGAGGGGGATTCTTCAGTAACAGAGTTACAAGGCGGATTGCCAAAACGAAATCTCAGATCTAAAATTTATAAAAACGAAAATGCCCATACCACTATTGCCAGAACAAATTTTCTCAGATCCAATTTTACAAAAAAAAAATGCCCATGCAGCTGTTGCCAGAACGAATTCTCAGATCCAATTTTATAAAAATGAAAATGTCAAACACCTATTTCCAGAATGAATTCTCGCATCCAATTTTACAAAAACGAAAATGAAAAACCAAACACAAATTACTCACGGCCACTTGAGAAATCATACACATAATTGGGTAAAGAAATTCAAGGCATGCACCCACTTCCTAAATACATACACTAGCACAGACCCATCTAAACCAGGGTCTGATATCCACCTTCAACTTGTGGAACTCGAGGTTTCATATGTTGAATTCCAAGATTCAATACGTGAACCATTTGTGCGAATTCGAGACATGCATCCTATACCCGTAATTACATCTTGGATTTAAATGGGTTTGTGCCACTGTCTATACTCAATGCACCCAAATGCACCATCTAGATACAAAGATTCAACGCACACCGTTACACATAGACATAGAGTGTTGATGGATCCCCCAACACACCCAGGCTGTAGAGAAAAATCCTAGGTTGAACCAAACTCACTTCAAAGAAACCTCAAAATCGCCCACCAAAACAAACAAAATCTCAAACTAATTGAGAAAACATTAACCCATCTGAAAATCTCATAAAATTTGGAAAACAAGCATGAATACATTTATTTGAAGAAAGAAGACACAGAGTAATCCGAGAAGAAGTGCATGCAGTACCATAACCCTAGACTGGAACAAACTCGTCTGTAAAAAAAAATACACATCACCAATCACATGAATTCCAAATTGAAAAAAAATGCATTAAAAATCAAGGCACAAGATCCCATCCTCAGATGGATCAATTTGTTTAAAACAAGTGGAAACAAAACCTGTGCTGAAAAAACCCATTTGAAAACACACAACCCATTGGGAAAAAAAACACAATATAAAATCAGAAATCCACTCAAACCCATTGGAAACAACATAGACATCTCCTGTTCAAGAACCCATCTAGAAGAATAAACCAAACACTAAACCGAGTGAAACCCATTTCAAAAAATAAAACACACACACACACACACATAAATCCGATTAAAACAGACCCCATTTCAAAATAGAATAAAATAACTCACAGTGATATACAAAACGCTCATGGTAATAGAAAACGCCCACAGTGATATATAAAAACACAGTCATAAAATCTGTTTTATCCCAAACGACATGCAACAATAGAGTAAAAGAAATAATTTATAACCATAACATAATTTCAATCGCCGAGGAACAGAAGGGAAAACCAATCAATCCGATGAGAACCCATGCAGAGTTAAGCCAAGTAGTTTTCATCTCACAAGCCTAGATAAAAATGTTGATAACAATAAGAGAGGGCCAAGGTCCTAATACCTTCTATCATGCAAAATGAAAAACATATTGTTTCCTTAACTCCCGCCTCAAATGATGACCGCGCGCTTTGTGTCGCTCCTACTCCATGCCACTCCCACTCGCTGACTTTCGAGACTACACCAGTACCTCCCAGCCAACCGCTAGGGGTACTCTGCTTCCCCCTTATCCCCCCAAGACGCAAAGAGGCCACACACAATCCAGATGGTCCGTCTACCTTCCCAGCTCACCTCACAAGGCCGAGCTACCACTTCTATCCAAGCTGGAAAATCCCAACTCTCCACAAGTAATCAGTCAAGTCACAATTCCGGTAGCGTAACGTTATGCTTACAGTCGATCCCCTTCTTCCTCATCTTCCCTTTCTTATATAGATTTTTTGGAACCTCCAACTTTCCCTAAATCACATTTAAATTAAGTTTTGATAAAAATATTCTAAATATTATCCTTCGCACAAGTGTCGTCCATCCCCCTCTTTCCTCCAATAATTATTTTCTTTAAATTTATTAATTGTCTCAATTCCCTCACCCACCTAGAGTTCCTCCTAAATTTACTCCTAGGTGTTCCTAGATTCCCTTACAGGTTTAAATACTTTCCCAAAAATGAATTTGCTAAGTTAGTTCATTTTAGAAGGTTCTTAATTGCAGATTCCTTACTATGTTGACCTTCCTTTTTACCATAAGTTCCCATCTTTCCTTTATTATGTTTCCTCCATTACTTAGTTTCCTAATTCTTATTATTCCCTTCTTTCTCCTTTTTATTAGGGCCAAAATGGCAGTTGCGCTATTCACTCTTTTCCTTTATTATTAATTTGAAATCCTTTTACACTTTCACAAGTTAAATAATTTATTTGTTCTTTACAATTTAAAACCACGGATTTTAATTAAATTATTACTCTCTTCATTTTACCCAAAAAAATATGAAGACTAAAACTATCAGTTAAGTGGTTTTTAGTTTAAATTTAAATTTTTATTTTCAGGTCTTTTTCTTAAGGTTAATCAAAATTTACCCTAGAGAAGTTTTAGAAATAGGACTTAGAGTCTGAACTGGGAGACATTTAATTAGGGAAGTTGGTTAATAATTTCTTAATGTGTTAAATGTATTAGGGCCATCTAGGTTTGTCCCTTGATCAACATCAATTCAACGCTCCCTTCAGGATGCACCACGTGCTCCAAGGGTACCACTCGCCTCGTTCGTTTCTTTTGCACGACGTGCCCTTCAAGATGCACCACGTGCTCCAAGGGTGCCACTCGCTTCTTCTGTTTCTTTTGCGTGACATGCCCTTCAAGATGCACCACGTGCTCTAAGGGTGCCACTCTCCAACTTGTGTTTCTTTTGCGTGACGTGCCCTTTAGGATGCACCACGTGCTCCAAGGGTGCCACTCGCTAACTTGACTAATTGGTAGACAACAATAACCCCTGGAATCAACACTCCGCCAGGTGAACTTGTGGGAGACTAAGGGCTTATAAGGAATAAGGTCCCCACCTTATTGCGTGCCCCTTAGAGTCATCGTGAGCGACTATCACAGTCTGCCCTCATGACATCGTGGATCCTCTCAAACTAGGTAATCGTTAACCTACAGTTCGATCCACGGTGGGAGTACTAGTAGGATGTGGCAGGGCTGCTGTCCACACCTCTCCCTCAACCTCTCTGGTAATCGTGTGTGGCACTTTTACTTCATATGTGAGTTTGGTCGAGAAGCTATAGTCAACCTGCATCATCAACAATCATGTCAGAACATGTTCACATCATATCATCAAATCAATGAAATATCATAGTAAATAAATCAACCCAAATAGCACACTCCTTAACTCAATCTGGAGTCCAAGGGGTTCCATCGATGCTTCTGCATCCTCAAGGTCCAAAACCCTACACACTCAATAAAACTGAATCAATAGCACTTGTCTAAGTCCAAGCAGTAAAACATCATGTCATCTATCATAGCGCATCATAATCAAGGATAAATGTTTGAATATCATAAAAGTCCAGATCACTTACGAGAAAGTGTTCTCAAAGAATAAGTTTTCTCAGTGCGCTAGAGCGGGATGTTACATACACCCCCTCTTGGTCTAAACTTCGTCCCGAAGTTTCATACTATAAATGCCAAAATAAATGTATCATAGTATCATAAGTCTATCTATGAAAAACAAATGGGAACTGCTGACGATAATTGTCCCACTGGACCATGACCTGATCTACCATTCGACGTCGTAACTGTTGAACGCGATGATCTAAGATGTGGACTGGCTCAGCCGTGAGCGCTCCCTCGTCTGATACCTGCAAGGAACTCATGTCAATCACATGTGTAGGATCACTAATATAATGTCTCAAAACAAATACATGAAAAACATCGTGCATACACCTCAAGGAATAGTGCAAGGCTAGTTGTTAGGCCACGGGCCCTTTTCTCTCCACAATCTTGAAAGGTCCCACGAACCTAGGAGAGTGTTTAGCTCCCTTTCCAAACTTGATCGAACTCTTATGCAGTTTAACCCGCAAGAAGACTCGATCGCAGACCTCGTGACTATGGTCGACTCGGCGCGCATCGACATAACTCTTCTATCGATCCTGCGCTTCTTTAATCCTTTGTCTTATCATTTGCATTTGTTTTTCCATTTCTTGGATCGCTTCTGGTCCCACCAGGACCCTGTCCTCAAGTTGATCTCAACTCAAGGGCATCTGACACAGTCGCCCGTAAAGAAACTCAAAAGGGGCCATCTTAATGGTGCTCTAGTAACTGTTGTTGTAAGCGAACTCTACTAGAGGCAAGAATTCCTCCCAATGCTTTTGTTGGTCCATCACGTACATGCGAAACATGTCTTCCAAGGTTTGGTTCATTCGTTTGGTCTGTCTGTCAGTCTCTGGGTGATACGCAGTACTAAAGTTAAGTTGGGTTCCCAAGGCCTCTTGGAAACTCATCTAAAATCGTCTAGTAAACATCGATCCTCGATCGGATATGATCTTCTTAGGCATGCCATACAGCCTCACAATCTCACTGATGAAAACTATCGCTATGTTAGGTGCCTGATAAGTTGTACACACAGGAATAAAGTGAGAACTCTTCGTCAAAGTGTATACTATTACGAAAATCGAGTCATGTCTCCTTGCCGTCAGTGGCTATCCAACAATAAAATCCATCGAAATGACCTCCCATTTTGATTCCAGAATGGCATGTATTTGAAGTAATCCTACTAGGTGTCTATGTTCAGCCTTTACCTACTGACACTCTAGACATCTGGCCACATAGTTGACTATGTCGACCTTCATTCCCTTCCATAAGAATAAGGGTTTCAGGTCTGCCCTTATCTTCGTGACTCCCGGGTGAGCCATGTAAACTGCTCTATGAGCCTCACTCAGGATCAACATCCTCAACTCATCGTTTGGCGGTACATAAATACGACCTCTAAACCTTAATAACCCATCGCTATCAAATGAGAATCCCTCGTATCATGGTACCGTCATGGTGTTTTGTCCGATAAAACCCTCAACCTCTTTGTACCAGTCATCATCATGCTGTAAGGTGAGAATATTCTCATGTAGATTTGCCTGAAGAGGAAACACCAAAAAGATGTGTGGCCTCCGACTCAAAGCACCTGCCACTCGGTTCACCATTTCCTTTATGTAAGTAATCTTAAATTCGTACTCGCTAAGCAATTTCGACCAACGTCGTTGTCGCTCGTTTAGGTCGCTTTGCGTAAAAATGTGTTGTAGTCCACAATGATCAGTCTTGAATTCAAATTTTCATCCAGCAAGGTAGTGTCTCCAAACCTTCAAGGCATATACGATGGCCAATAACTCCAAATCATGCGTCACGTAGTTCTCTTCATGCCTTCTCAGTTTCCTTGAAATGTAAGAAATCACTCGTCCGTCTTGCATCAAGACTCTGCCTAAACCTTCCTTGGATGCGTCAGTGCATACCAAGAAGTCCGCGTCCATGTCAGGGACTTTTAGTATCGGTGTTGTTGTCAACAACTCTTTAAGCCTCCAAAATGCTTCCGCGCATTTCTCGGTCCAAACAAACTTCTTTCTTTTCTTCTGCAATTCTGTGATCGAATTCGCTATCTTTGAAAATCCCTCGACAAATCGTCGATAGTATCCTGCTAAACCCATAGAGCTACGCACTTCTGTGCCATTCTTCAGCGCAGGCCATTCCATAATAGCCTCGACCTTGGCCGTATCCACGACAATACCTTTTCCAGAGATGACATGCCCTAAGTAGTGAATCCTCGATTAATAAAAAGAGCATTTGGACAACTTCCCATACAATTTGTGCTCTTGCAGGCACTGTAGTACCAAGCACAAGTGCTCGTCATGCTCCTCCGTCGTCCGAGAGTAGATCAAAATATTGTCAATGAATACTTGGATGAACTTGTCGAAGTATTTGCGAAACACCCCGTTCATCAAACTCATAAATACTCCTGGGGCATTTGTCAATCCAAAAAGTAAAACAATAAACTCGTAATGTCCAAATCTCATCTTAAAGGCAGTCTTAGGGACGTCATCCTTCTTGATCCACAACTGGTGATACCCTGATCGGAAATCGATCTTGGAGAACACCGTCGCACCCTTCATTTGATTGAACAGATCATCAATTCTTGGTAATGGATACTGATTCTTGATCGTAGCCTTGTTCAGTTGATGGTAGTCAATGCAAAGCCTACACAATTTGTCCTTCTTTCGAATGAAAATAACAGGTGCACCCCATGGTGACACACTAGGATGTATCAGTCTCAGGTCCAGCAACTCCTTCAGCTGCATTTTCAACTCTTGCAACTACGAGGTCGACATCTGATAAGGCATTCTTGCTATTGGTTCGGTCCCTGGTTTCAGGTCTATGGTAATCTCCAATTCCTTTTCCAGCGGTGTCCCAGGTAAGTCCTCTAGAAATACGTCTGCAAACTCCTTTACCACCGGAAGGTGTTCTAGAGCTTCCACTACTCCCTTTTCATTTAGCACAAGGATCGCATAAAGCTTGCACCCCTTTCGCATACTCTTTCATAGTTGTAAGGAAGAGACGAACCTCAACGAAACTCCCTGGTTCTATCCTACAATTACACGTCTCTGTCCTTCATCATCAACCAAGCTCAACTGTTTCATCTTATAGTTGAGTATTGCCTCATGTGATTCCAACCAATCCATACCAATCATGATGGCATAAGATCCTAAGATTGTGACGTACAAGTTGACCCTCGTGACAAACTCTCCTAGGTTAAGGGCACAGCTCGTAACTTTTCCTCGAACCTTCTATTTGGCTCCCAAAGCCATCTCTACGAAGATAAACTCATCCTGGTCGACTGCCTTAACCTTAATCCTTTTTAGTGTTGCACTAGAAATGAAACTCTCAGTAGCACCAGGATCTATCAAAACACTAAGGGTATGGTCAGCGATGGTACCTGTCGTCTCGAGCACAGTCGACTGGTGCTCTTCCTGGTGGTTATTCACCACTGCATGAATTCGATGGGCCTTGCCCATATCTCCCATGGTAGTGGGTCCAGCTGATCCAGCCGCTCTGGTCCTCTCCATAGGAAAGTTGCACTGGTAGTGCAACTCCCCACACGTCTAACACCCCTTCTTCATCCCAATAGTCCTGGTACCTGAAGTAGAAGATGACGACCCACTGGCTTGGAACCCTGGTCTGTTCTTCTGAACACGCCTAAACTGTTGTTGCTGCGGGCGACACTCCTGTTGATGTTGTGGTCCCCAATAAGGTGTCCTCTCCTGAGGTGATGGTCGTTGGGGTGTAGTGAAAGTGGATCCCCTCTGGAAGCCACGATATCCCTGCATATGTCTCTCTGGTGTCTGGTGCTGCACTGTTCTAGATTAACCCTACTCTACTGGTCTCGCTGGAGTCTTGATCTGACCCCCACTGATAAGCTCCACCTCTGCTATGAGGGACTTCTGGACGGTGTTGTGCAAGGTTTGAGGCATCATGATCCTAACCTTTGCACGCAGGCTTCCATTGAGGCCGAACACAAACCTGTTGACCTTAAGTTTCTCTGTGTTTCATCGGTGCAGGCCATTCCACAATAGTCTTGACCTTGGTCGGATCCACCACAATACCTTCGCCAGAGATGACATGCCTTAAGTAGTGAATCCTCGATTGATAAAAGGAGCATTTGGACAACTTCCCATACAATTTGTGCTCTCATAGGCACTGTAGTACCAAGAGTAAGTGCTCGTCATGCTCCTCCGTTGTCCGAGAGTAGATCAAAATATCGTCAATGAATACTTGGACGAACTTGTCCAAGTATTTGCGGAACACCCCATTCATCAAACTCATAAATACTCCTGGGGAATTTGTCAATCCAAACAGAAAAACAGTAAACTCGTAATGTCCAAATATCATCTTAAAGGTAGTCTTAGTGACGTCATCCTCCTTGATCCGCAACTGGTGATACCCTGATCGCAAATCGATCTTGGAGAACACCGTCGCACCCTTCATTTGTTTGAACAGATCATCAATTCTTGGTAATGGATACTGATTCTTGATCATAGCCTTGTTCAATTGACGGTAGTCAATGCAAAGCCTCCACGATCCGTCCTTCTTTCGAATGAAAATAACAGGTGCACCCCACGGTGACACACTAGGACGTATCAGTTCCAGGTCTAGCAACTCCTTCAGTTTCATTTTAAACTCTTGCAACTCTGGGGTCGACATCCGATAAGGCGTTCTTGCAATCGGTTCGGTCCGCGGTTTCAGGTCTATGGTAAAATCAAATTTCCTTTCCAACGACATCCTAAGTAACTCCTCTAGAAATACATCTGCAAACTCCTTTACCACCGAAAGGTGTTCTAGACCTTCCGCTACTCCCTTTTCGTTTAGTGCAAGAATCGCATAAAGCTTGCACCCCTTTCGCATACTCTTCCGTAGCTGTAAGGAAGAGATGAACCTCATGGAAACTCCCCAGTTCTATCCTACAATTACACGTCTCTATCCTTCATCATCAACCAAGCTCAATCGTTTCATATAATAGTTGAGTATCGCCTCATGTGATTCCAACCAATCCATAAAAATCACGATGACATAAGATCCTAATATTGTGACGTACAAGTTGACCCTCGTGACAAACTCTCCCAGGTTAAGGGAACAGCCCGTAACTTTTCCTCCAACCTTCTGTTTGGCTCCCAAAGCCATCTCTACGAAGCTAAACTTATCCTCGTCGACTACCCTTACCTTAATCCATTTTATCACTGCACCAGAAATGAAACTCTCAATAGCACTGGGATCTATCAAAACACTAAGGGTCTAGTCAGCAATGGTACCTGTCATCTCGAGCACAGTTGCCTGGTGCTCTACCTAGCGGTTATTCACCAGTACATGAATAAGATGGGCCTTACCCATATCTCCCACAGTAGTGGGTCCGGATGATCCAGACACTCTGGTCCTCTCCACAGGATAGTCGCACTGGTAATGTGGCTCCCCACATGTCCAACACCCCTTCTTCGGCCCAGTAGTCCTGGTACTCGAAGTAGAAGATGATGGCCCACTGGCCTGGAACCCTGGTCTGTTCTGCTGAATAGGCCTAAACTGTTGCTGCTACGGGCGAAGCTGTTGCTGATGCTGTGGTCCCCGATAAGGTGTTCGCTGCTGAGGCAGCGGTCGTTGGGGTGTAGTGCAAGTGGATCCCCTCTGGAAGCCACGATATCCCTGCATATGTCTCTTTGGTGTCTGGTGCTGCAGTGTTCTAGATGAACCCTTCCTTGTCGGTCTTGCATAAGTCCTCATCTGACCCCCACTAATAAGCTCCTCCTCTACTATGAGGGCCTTCTGGATGGCATCGTGCAAGGTTTGAGGCATCAACATCCTAACCTTTGCACGCAGGCTTCCATTAAGGATGAACATGAACCAATTGACCTTAAGTTTCTCTGTGTTGAGGTGTGGAGCATACCGAAGTAGCTCCATAAAATGTGCCTCGTACTCAGGCACCATACGACCTCCCTGTCGTAAGACGTTGAACTCATTGAGTTGATGCTCAATGAATTCCTCTGAATGATACCTCTCTCGGAACCGTTCCTCGAACAGTTCCCATGACACGTCTTCGACGACCATGTTCAGTTGTGGCAGGAGCGTCTTCCACCATAGAAGAGCGGTCCCCTTTAGTTGAAAGACCGCCATGTAGACCTTCATGTTGGAGGAATAATCATGAAGTGCGAAGCACATCGCCATGTTCTCCAACCATGCCTCGGCAGTGGCGCCATCCGGGGCAACAAAGAACTTGGGAAATTTAACCTTCTCGAGTTCACGGTGAATGCTACCAGTAACGGTCGGTGCACACGGTGGAGCCTCTGTGGGTGCTGGCGCCCTGGCCTCATCTCTGTCCAAGCGGCTGATCAATGCCTCAGACATGCGTTGAAAAGATCTCATCATCTCGACCACGTCGCCAACTACTATCTTCTCCTATCTGAGAACCTGCTCGGCTCCCTGGGGGTTAGACCCCTCAGGTGTGGATGCTACTGGAGGCGTCATGCCTCCTCCCCTAGCATCCCGTCGTCTTCCTCCATGGCGTCCTCTAACCATGATCACCTACACGCACACAATCAACTCGATCAAAAATAGTATAATCACACCAAATCGTGTCACAAAAGCCGTAGCAAATCCCAATTCGTGGGTCGAACCCGCTCTGATACCATATGTAACGATCCTCCTCATTACGACCACAACTTCTTATAACAAGTGCAATTTTGTTTTTTTTTAAAAGTGTGTGTGCGTGTGTGTACAAGGATAATAACTACATTCATCTCTATGTCGCCATACGAAGATGAACATGATGCATGCACTGTGACGACAACATAAAGATCTAGGACGCACATAAACCTCTGTAAACCATGAACGACAATCAACCAAAAAACAAAATGACTCCCTACCCGTCCATCGTACCCTGCAATGGTTAGGACCTCCAAGACACATAAGCAACGCTCAAGCCCAGGTTCCCAATGATTTTAACCATTTAAGGTCTCAGGGCCGGCGACTGTTCTGAGGAACATGGAGGTGTCTACACCTCGCCCAACACAACCAGACTAAGCAATACTATATATATATATATATCCATGTACAACAATAGTTATGGATCAAGCATGTCCTCTACAATGCGCAAGTCAGTTAATGGTAAATTCAATTTATAGCAATTCCAATTATTAAGCAAATCCCTTACTGACGCAATCTCAACTGATTGTACACCCCCATTTACTAAATCATATTGACCTATTGCACTTAGTTCAAGACATTATATTTTATCTGCTATTAAGGATAATTAGTTTCATCAACGCTACCATAAATAACAACTATTTTTCATTTTACATTACAATAACTAATACAATGACCATCACATTACATTTGATGTGTTATTTATGTCAATTACAGTAACCTTACCCTAAAAAGATAACACATCAACATTAACCATTCCATAACCATCAACATCAATATTGAGCGTTTCATTACATTATCATCACCATAAAACAAATATCATTAATATTAACTTGACCATAAGCATTAACATTAGGCATTACATCATATTAGTCATTGCGAAACACCATAATAACCTTAGCATTAACTTGGCCATAAGCATTAACATTAAGTATTACTTTTCATGGATCATTACCCTAATACAATAATAATATTAGCATCATTTTCATAAACTAACTGTTTAAGCATGGTGCATGGTTTATAGTGCATAGTGCCTATGAACTACTTCAATATCTGTTTAATTATGAACTAAGCTAAACTAAAAGAATGGTGCATAGGGCATCAAGGAAGAATCTAAGTCAAGATGTAAAGGACATTAACAACTCGTTCGAAATTAAGACCATTCGTGTGTGGTTAAGGGTAAAATTTTGGCGTTAACACTGACTTGCTTTAGCCTTGCGCGAAAATTCATGATCATAAAATAATAACAACCATACTTAATAACCACCTTATATTTTTCGTTACGAAAATCTTGCAATGAATTACAATTACCAATAATTTATTTATTCTCAATAACAATAAAAATGCAACATTCCTTACCATAAATGACCTCACCATTACATTTTGGAATTACAATAACTTGGTAATGATATCGAACACATTTCAAGTTAATGACGATTAATGCAGAAATATATTAATATGACCATCAGTATCGCAATTATCCAACTATTTATATTAAGGCAAGGGTACTTAGATAACCATATTACCTCACATTAACATTCCTTTACGATTCAGAATCCCGAGAATGGTGAGGTGCCCGTGCGGTCAAGGTGGTTTCGCAGAAGAGGTGGGTTATTACAGTTGCAGAGGGAGGGCACAACCAACAATGACAGAGCCGCAAATCTAGAGGTATGCAGAGAATGAGGGTGAGATCCTTGTGGTTAAAAACTGTTGGGTATGTGTTATATTCTTTGCACGAGTAGTAGTGTAAATTTATCTGCGGATCAGTGTCCCAAGACACATGAAGAAGAGGAGAACATGTCTCATGTTCCATATGCAAGTGCAGTTGGCAGTTTGATGTATGCAATGGTCTGTACTAGACCAGACATTGTACATGGAGTGGGATTTTTGAGCAGGTATATGTCAAAACCAGGGAAGGAGCATTGGACAACATTAAAAAGAGTTTTCAGGTATTTGCGTGGCACTGCTAGCTATGGATTGTGCTACGAAGGAAGACCAGGATTGGGCAGAGCGGTTGATATACATGGCTTTGTGGATGCAGACTGGGTTGGAGATTTGGATCGTAGGAGATCTACAAGCGAGTATGTGTTTAACCTGTTTGGAGGAGCAATAAGTTGGATGAGCAAA
>JZKD02S2101537.1:167340-199708 GCA_000966675.3 Picea glauca | reverse complement strand
TTTACAAAAACGAAAATGAAAAACCAAACACAAATTACTCACAGCCACTTGAGAAATCATACACATAATTGGGTAAAGAAATTCAAGGCATGCACCCACTTCCTAAATACATACAATAGCACAGACCCATCTAAACCGGGGTCTGATATCCACCTTCAGCTTGTGGAACTCGAGGTTTCGTATGTTGAATTCCAAGATTCAATACATAAACCATTTGTGCGAATTCGAGATATGCATCCTATACCCGTAATTACAACTTGGATTTAAATGGGTTTGTGCCACTGTCTATACTCAATGCACCCAAATACACTGTCTAGATACAAAGATTCAACGCACACCGTTACACACAGACATGAAGTGTTGATGGATCCCCCAACCCACCCAGGCTGTAGAGAAAAATCCTAGGCTGAACCAAACGCACTTCAAAGAAACCTCAAAATCACCCACCAAAACAAACAAAATCTCAAACTAATTGAGAAAACACTAACCCATCTGAAAATCTCATAAAATTTAGAAAACAAGCACGATTACATTTATTTGAAGAAAGAACACATAGAGCAATCCGAGAAGAAGCGCATGCAGTACGATAACACCAAACTGCAACAAACCCGTCTGTAAGAAAAATACACATCACGAATCACATGAATTCCAAATTGAAACAAAACGCATTAAAAATCAAGGCTGAAGATCCCAGCCTCAGATAAATCAGTTTGTTTAAAACAAGTGGAAACAAAATCGGTGCTTAAAAAACCCATCTGAAAACACACAACCCATTGGGAAAAAAACACAATATAAAATTAGAAACCCACTCAAACCCATTGGAAACAACACATACATCTCCTGTTCAAGAACCCATATGGAAGAATCAACCAAACACTAAACCGAATGAAACCCATTTCAAAAAATAAAACACACACACACACATAAATCCGATTAAAACAAACCCCATTTCAAAATAGGATAAAATAACTCACGGTGATATACAAAATGCCCACGGTAATAGAAAACGCCCACAGGGATATATAAAACCCACAGTGATATATAAAAACACAGTCATAAAATATCTTTTATCCCAACTGACATGAAACAACAGAGTAAGAGAAATAATTTATAACCATAACACAATTTCAGTCGCCGAGGAACATAAGGGAAAACCAATCAATCTGACAAGAATCCATGCAGAGTTAAGCCAAGTAGTTTTCATCTCACAAGACAAGATAAAAATGTTGATAACAATAAGAGAGGGCCAAGGTCCTAATACCTTCTATCATGCAAAATGAAAAACATATTGTTGCCTTAACTCTCGCCTCGAATGATGACCGCACGCTCTGTGCCGCTCCCGCTTGTCGACCGTCGAGACTACACCAGTACCTCCCAGCCAATCGCTAGGGGTACTCTGCTTCCCCCTTATCCCCCCAATTCGCAAAGGGGCCACACACAATCCAGATGGTCCGTCTATCTTCCCAACTCACCTCACAAGGCCAAGCTACCACTCCTATCCAAGCTGGAAAATCCCAACTCTGCACAAGTAATCATTCAAGTCACAATTCTAGCAACGTAACGTTACGCTTACAACTGATCTCCTTCTTCCTCATCTTCCATTTCTTATATAGAGTTTTTGGAACCTCAAACTTTCCCTAAATCACATTTAAATTAATTTTTAATAAAAATATTCTAAATATTCTCCTTCGCACAAGTGTCGTCCATCCCCCTGTTTCCTCCAATAATTATTTTCTTTATATTTATTAATTATCTCAATTCCCTCACCCACCTAGATTTGCTCCTAAATTTACTCCTAGGTGTTCCTAGATTCCCTTACGGGTTTAAATACTTTCTCAAAAATGAAGTTTCTAAGTTAGATAATTTTAGAAGGTTCTTAATTGCAAATTCCTTACTATGTTGACTTTGCTTTTTACCATAAGTTCCCATCTTTCCTTTGTTATGTTTCCTCCATTACTTAGTTTCCTAATTCTTATTATTCCCTTCTTTCTCCTTTTTATTAGGGCCAAAATGGGAGTTGCGTTATTCACTCTTTTCCTTTATTATTAATTTGAAATCTTTTTACACTTTCACAAGTTAAATAATTTATTTGTTCTTTACAATTTAATTCCATGGATTTTAATTAAATTATTACTCTCTTCATTTTACCCCAAAATTTATGATTCTAAAACTATCACTTAAGTGGTTTGTAGTTTAAATTTTTATTTTTATTTTAGGGTCTTTTTCTGAAGGTTAAACAAAATTTACCGTAGAGAAGTTTTAGACTTAGGACTTAGAGTCTGAACTAGGCGACATTTAATTAGGGATGTTGGTTAAGAATTTCTTAATCTGTTAAATGTCTTAGGGCCATCTGGGTTTGTTCCATCATCAACATCAATGTGACGTGCCCTTCAGGATGCACCACGTGCTCCAAGGGTGCCACTCACCAACATGTGTTTCTTTTGCGTGACGTGCCCTTCAGGATGCACCACGTGCTCCAAGGGTACCACTCGCCAACTTGATTGATTGGGAGACATCAATAACCCCTGGAGTCAACGCTCCACGAGGTGAACTTTTGGGAGACTAAGGGCTTCTAAGGAATAAGGCCCCCACCTTATTGCACGCCCCTTAGAATCATCATGAGCGACTATCACAGTCTTCCCTCATGACATCATGGTTCCTCTTGAACTAGGTAATCGTTAACCTAGAGTTCGAGCCACAGCGGGAGTGCTAGTAGGTTGTGGCAGGGCTGTTGTCCACACCTCTCCCTCAACCTCTCTGGTAATCATGTGTGGCCCCTTTACTCCATATGTGAGTGTGGTCGGCAAGCTATCGTCAGCCTACATCATCAACAATCGTGTCAGAACATGTCCACATCATATCATCAAATCAATGAAATATCATAGTAAATAAATTAACCCAAATAGCACACTCCCTAACTCAATCTAGAGTCCAAGGGGTTCCATTGATGCCTCTGCATCCTCAAGGTCCAAAACCCTACACACTCAATAAAACTGAGTCAATAGCACCTATCTAAGTCCAAGCAGTAAAACATCATGTCATCTATCATAATGCATCATAATCAAGGATAAATGTTTTATTATCATAAAAGTCCAGATCACTTGTGAGCAAGTGTCCTCAAAGAATAAGTTTTCTCAGTGCACCAGAGCGGGATGTTACATCTTCATAATTGATTGCCTCTTTCTTTGAATATCCTTTTGTAACCAAACCTACTATGTATATATCTATACTTCCATCAACATTAAATTTAGGTTTGAATAGCCATTTGGATCCTATAGGAACTTTATTTTTGGGCAATTTTGTTAATTCTCAAGTATCATTTTTCATTATTGACTCATACTCTCCCTTCATTGCATCTCTACATTCTTTATGCTCATTAGCTTGTTTAAAATTCAAAGGTTTTATGACATTCATTACTTCAATCATCCAAGCATAGTCTTTATGCCTTTCTATAGATGAGTTTGGCGTGATGACCTCCTTGGTGCTTCATTTCTTTCACCTCTTTTTTTGATTTGTGGTGAAGCTTCTCCTCCTCTTTGTGTACTTTGCTTTCTTGTAGTGTGCATATGGATGAGTTCTTTGTCCTATTTTTTTTTTATGTTCATCATATTCTTATTCTTTGACATTTTCATCATGATCATAAGGAATGTGCCATGCATCATGTGCATGATAATGAAATAACACATCTCTACTTGCAAAAAAATATTTTGTGCGTCGATCAAACATCTTATATGCTTTGTGATCAAAACAATAACCAATGAAAATGCACTTGATTGATTTTGCATCTAGTTTTCTCCTACCATCTTTATGAACATGATTAAAAAAATTGCTTTCAAATATTCGTAAATGGCTTACTACTCGTTTATGGTCTAGACTTTTAGTTGGACTTCTATTTTTCAAATAAACAATAGTACAAATAAATTCATCCCAAAGTCCATTAGTAATATTTTTTCTCTTAACATGCTCTAAGATTATGTTCTTTCTCTTAGCTACTCCATTCTATTGTGGAGTATGTGGCACTTTATACTATTGTGCAATTCCATGGTATTTGGAGTAATTGATGAATGCACCAGATGCATACTCTCCCCCTTGATCCGATCGAAGGATTTTGATGTATTTTCCTATTTGTTTCTCAAGCATTTTTTTAAACTCCTTAAAGCATTCAAATACATCACATTTCTCTCATTAAATAAACCCATGCATATTTTGTGGAATCATCAATAAATATCAAGAAATAGTATGCTCAACCAAGTGATATTGTCTCCATAGGACCAGACCCATTTGTATGCACACGTTCAAGAATATATATCTTTCTTTTATCTATATGAGTAGGGAAGTATTCCCTATGCATCTTCCCTAATGCACACCCTTCACATGTAGAATATTCATTCTTAAGCAATGAAATTCCTTGCATAATTCCTTTTTTTTTTAAGCAGTAACAAATCATGATCTAGTTAAGGTGGTCATTCCTTTGGTGCCATAAAACTTTTGTTGTCATGGTTGTGGATGCTAGTGCTTGATGAATTTTGTTCTTCACGTCAAGCTTGTATAAACCTCGACTCTGACTCCTGTTGCAATAATATTATAACGATCCTACATATATTCTACCACACAATGTGACTTTAAAAATTCTACCTTTAAATCTTGATTTGTTATGGTGAAGACTAAGATTAAGTTTTTCTTTATGTGAGGAACATACATCACATTTTGAATTTGTTTAGCACAACCATTTGTTATTGTTAGCTATACAACACCATGTCCTTTAATTTTATGTGAGTGATCAGCCCCAAGATATATATTAGCGTTGTTATTTGTTTCATCATAATTATAAAGCCACTCCTTATTACAAGATATATGTATGGAGGCACCAAAATATACAAACCAAGAATGTGAGTCATCTATTTTAGTGTACAAGGCATCATATGAAATAAATAATGAAAATCAACAAACCAAGCAATTGAGTCATCTATTTCAACGGACAAGGCAACATATGAAATAAATAATCTGATATTTTTGAAATCATCATTCATTTTTTCTCATGCATCAACAAAATCACCATTATGCCTTATGTATCTATGTTTTGATTCATCATAATTCCTTTTAACAAAATTTCTAGAATAGTTTCCCAACTTGCCACAGTAAGAACATGCATCGTTCCTTTTAACATTTGCATCAAACTTTGGAGGTTTCATACCTTGATTTTGGCTTTTCATATGGTGTCTTTCCATAAAGTGGCTTTCTATATGGTGTCTTACTTCCCTTATTTATTTCCCATTGCTTTCTTATGGAAAGCACTTTCCCTTTCGCCATCAATGCTAGATCAGAACTTTGAGACCTTTGATTAAGTTTCTTTCACCTTTCTTCCTCATGCATAAGTATACCTTCCATTCTTCAAAAGTAGGAGCCTTCTCCCTCGCCGCAAGACCTGTGATAAATATCTGGTACTCTTATAGCATACAATTTAAGGTTACAGTGACTAAAACAATGCTAGATATTGTTTCACCTATAGTACAAAGTTTATCTTTAATATATTTGATTGTTGAAATGAAATGATTGATACTTTCATTCTCTTCCATCGTGATAGAAATAAGCTTACTCTTCAAAAACATGACTCGATTTGTGTTCTTCGATTCGTACAAATATTTCATAATTGTCCATGTCTCTTTAGATGTTGTGTAGTCTGTGATATGAGGTATGAGATTGTCTTTTACAGACATTCTTAGCGGCACTTTTTCCTTAGTTGAACTCATATCTCCCAATATTGAATTGATGAAGTTCTAGATACCACGACAACATCTCGATTAGCTTCACTACATGACACAATGGACCAAACACTGTATCCTTCCATAAATGTCAGCATCTTAAATTTCCAATTGATATAATTTGTGCCATCTAACTTGGTTTCTTCAGTTAAATAGGATTCATTTGAAGGGTTAGCCATAATTAATATCACAACTTCAAATCAAGCGACAAAGCTTCTACAAATAAAAAATTAACTTGACACCTTTGAAAGATTTAACAGTCTCATGACAACTCAACAATATTGTAGATCAAACTTCTTCAGTTACAAATTTTCAACAAGAAATTCAAATTCTACAACTAGTATGCATATCAAACTTCTTTTGTAGGAAACGATTCAAAAAAATATGAAACAAACAAGTCATGCCACAATTGATAGCGGTTTGTTAGCAAAAATCACACCATTCTTATTTGTAGAGGCCTCTCAACTCAATAGAAAAACAAAGAGGGAAACAAAAAAATCACTCAGAGTGACAAAAAGAAAAAGTACAATTCAACGGATTATAGTTCCTTCTGATTTGTCGGCCAACGATCTACAACAATATTTCTTCCTCTATGGTGTATAATTACAACAACCTCTTTCTTTGTTTTTCTCCTTTGCAGAGGCATCATGCTATAACACAACGATAGTTCATTTGTTGTTCTTCACACAGGAAGGATCGTTCATTGTTATCTCTTACATGTAGGAAATGATTCTTCCTTTATAACATATACTTCCAGAAGGCTCTTTCTATTTTGTTCTCCTTTGTAGCGGCATCATGCTATAACATAATGATATTTCATTTGTTGTTCTTCACAGAGGAAGGCTCCTTCAATTTTCTCTCTTACACACACGAAATGATTCTCTTACACACAACTCAAGAGACTCCAACGTATTCAAGAGTGAACAATCCAACCAACTCACTTTGATTTCCCAACACACTAGTGCTCAGACAATACACAACAGTTTCATGGTTGGAATAGTCACGAGTGAAAAAAAATGAAGTGATTTCTCCTTTTAGTTGTGCACTTGTGCAACGATTTCTCCTTATGTAGTGATCTCCTTACCGTCGCTCTGATACAAAATTAATTTTAAGCAAAAAAATATTGATTCACACACATAATCATGAGACCAATTGTCTTAGTCACTCAAGATTCATTCATCAAACAAGCATTACATATATAGCATATTAAACAACCCAACTGACTCCTAAATTTGTGGATCTGAAACCACTTGATATCTAAAGAGATAGAGAATCATGTAAACATCTACAACCAAATGCTAATTTTGACATTATTCTCCAATAGATAAGATAAACAATGAACATGAAAGCATAGATTTCATAAGAATATATTGCAACAGATCTTTATAAAAATTGTGAATATCATGAGTCTTCTCCTTCAATAGATGTGTAAAAATGGACATCTCACTTTATATACATACTTTGTAATTTTAACACACTAAAATTCTTTCCTATCAAAATTGTTCTTCAAAAAATACTTAATACGTATTTAAAAAAACATTAATATATTTGAATATTGTTATAATTTGTTATTATAATTGAAAATATATTCACTTTAAAGAAACTCTTCATATAAATCCAAAAATATCAACCAACACAATATTAACTTATTGAAAATATATTCACTTTAAAGAAATTCCTCACATAAATCCAAAAATATCATCTACCAACACATTATTTACTATATATTAGCCATATTCAAAATCCATCCCTCAAAGTGCAACGTTTGAGAATTGAAATTTCTACATCATATTTTTTTTGAAAATATTTATTTGTTATGTATTAGACTTACCAACAAAATAAATCAAAAGCCATAACTCAAAATGTCACTATCTAAAAAATTAATTTTTTTACATCATAATTGTTTATTTTTACGCCGATAAGTGTCCTCCCTATTGGAATCGATGGTTTAATGAACCTTTTAATCACAAATTTCAATCTTATGGCCAAGAATTAAAGATGCTGGTATATTCTTCATCTTACACTCAAATAAATGAATCATATTTAGGTATATTCTTCATCTTACACTCAAATAAATAAATCATATTTAATCTCCATAAATTTGTGGCATTTATAAATGCATGTGTTAACATATTTACATTTTCACATTTACTAAATCATGTTAAGGAATTACTGTCTAACCATTTGATTGCCATGTTTAAGTGATTAGAAAAGATTAATATATATGTAACCTTTTATTGCCAAGTTTTGTTGATTATCTCAACCTCATTCCCATGGATAACACATATCATATTTGGATAGGCTTAAGCTGCGGCGGGCTTAATGATAACAGATATCATATTTGGATAAGTTTCAGTTGCGGCAGGTGTTTGTTGGGATGTGAAACATGAAATGGAGTTATGCCACTTTGGCCTAGGTTCAATTAAATCATGCTTATGCGTTTGGTTAGGGTTAATGGTTATTAGGTTTATATGATATGCATTTAAATTATTATATAGGGTTAGGGTTATTATATAGGGTTAGGGTTAATGGTTATTAGGTTTACTTGTGAAATAGTGTACGGAGTGCAATAACTATTAATCCATTTATGTTTTTTAATGTTTTAAACGTTACTTTGTAGAATAATTATTACTCTATTTATGTCTTTTTAATGTTTTAAAAGTTACTTTGTGGGAAGATTTTGGTTTAAAAATGGAAAAGTAAATACCTATTTAATAAACTTCATTATTAAATCGTAATAAAATTGTGCAAAGATTTTGGTTTAAAAATGGAGATTTTAGTAAACATAGAATAATAGAAAACACTTTGTATTCATTGAAAAGAAATTTAATTTATCGATTTCATCATTATCAGGCTGTAAATAGTACTCATAAAGATTTCTTTTAAGAATACGACATAAATATAAATCGAAAATATAAATATAAATACTTTTTTAAGAATGAGATAGTTTTATATATCTTACTCTCTATTTTATTCTTAATGTGTCGGGGAAAAAAAACACATATACAGCATGAATCCATTAGAGAATACCTTGAAGATGATGTTTGATTGACCAGGCCCAAGAAAGATACGACACAGACTACGAACCAAGACTGAGATGGGATGTGAAGAATAGTCGACGACTTGTTGTAGGCTTCTTTCCATGTCGTCTCAGATGTCTGTTATACACCGATTACTAACAAGTTACTCAAAATTGATGCAAAATATTTGAATCATAAGTATCTTTCATGGATGTAATTGAATCATAAGTATTTTTCATGACTCTTAATTAAGTAGAAATAGGATGAAGCACATACAATACATTCACTCACCTTGGTATCATCTGTCACTCCATCGCCCTTTGCACCGAAGGATTTGACATCGAAAACCAGGTTAAAATTGTAATTGTGGGAATCAACATACAAGTCACACATTACTTTCTTCAATCAAAGATTTTCCAAGGACATTTTTGGGCATCATAGCTCTTGAGCCTGACCACTCTTTAATGGCATCAAACACAACTATAATATAGAAAACCAACTAGAAGACATGATTGGTTTTCTATTTAACGTAATTGGAGGAAAATGTAAAACATTCCCTATAAAGGCTACGACAAATAAACAATTATAAAACAAACAATTCATAAAATCTTTTAAAAAGTTAAGTTTTGTTTCAATGATGGAAGAATATAATTTTTTGTTAAACTTACTTTTCTTTAATTAAATTGATATTTTATTGATTTATATATCATAGGAAATGTATATACTATGTAAAAGTTGAAAGTTCACTAAGCATAGAATACTAATAAATGGTATTTGTTTCAATTCAATTTTTATATAATTGATATTTTATTGATTTATATATATGAAATGTATATACTATGTGAAAGTTTACAAAACATTATAAGCAAAGAACACTAACAAATGTTTGTTTCAATCCAAAAATCAAAGGTGTGTGGATAAAAAAAAGTGATTTAGTTGTTGTGAGTTTATAAATTTAAAAATGGATAATGTAGATATTTACGAAAAAGGTGTTTCTTTCAAAACCAGTGATTTGGTATGTTTCTTTCAAAACCAGTGATTTGGTATGATAGTTACGAAAAAGGTGTTTCTTTCAAAACCAGTAGATATTTTCGTAATGTGACGAACATAACCATATTGTCACAATGCGATGAACATAGCCTCGTCATCATAATGTGATGAACATAACCAGATTTTCACAATGAGACGAACATGACTAACCATAACCATATTGACGCAATGTGACAAACATAACCATAGTTTTGCAATGTGACAAACATGACTGACCATAACCCTTATGTCGCAATGTGATGAACATGACTAGCCATAACCACATTATCGCAATGTCACAAACATAACCATATTGTCGCAATGTGATGAACTTGATTTTTCATAACCACATTGTCGCAATGTGATGAACATGCCTAGCCATAACCATATTATTGCAATGTGATGAACATGACTCGTCATAACCATATTTTCGTAATGTGACGAACATAACCATATTGTCACAATGTGATGAACATAGCCTCATCATCGCAATGTGATGAACATAACCATATTGTTGCAATGTGACATACATAGCCTCATCATCCTAATGTGATGAACATATCCTCATCATCACAATGTGACACAAATATCGTGTCGTCATAATGTGACAAAAAATGTTATGTCATCGTAATGTGAAGAACATAGCCCTTTCAATGAAACCATTGTCATCTCAACCCAATATGATTAATATATGACATTTAATTTCATCACATGGCCATGACATACGATCTACATACAAAATTTATTTTAATCACATAGCCACTTCTTATTTAAATGTCCTATCATCACAATGTCATGAACATAGACCTATCATCGCGATATCCCCATCATTGTCAATATCTAACAAACAATATTCTATTTTCACAATGTGATGAACATAGCTCCATCATCGCAATGTGATGAAAATATCATGTCATCATAGTGTGACACAAATATCATGTCATCACAATATGAAAAACTTAGCCCCTCCCTCGCAATGTGATGAAAATAACCATATTGCAACAATATGATGAACATAGCCTTGTCGTCCCAATGCCATCAACATAGCTTCGGCATTGCAATGTTACACAATTATCATATAATCATAATGTGACGAACAAATTCTGAATGTCATTATATGAATGTCGTCCATAGTCTTGGTCAACCATGGTCATGACCAACCATGCTTACCTATGAACAAGAACTCGTAAACATGGTTAACTATTGTCAACCATGGTCAACCACAGTCAACCATGGTCATGGTCAAACAAGTTCAACCATAGTGAAGGTCATCCATAGTGAAATTGATCTGCATGCCTATATGAAAATCAGATTCCATAAACTCAGTACACAATGAAGAACAAATAATGGCCATTTCTCATTCATTGAGAGAGAGAGGAAGAAGTTTTATAGGAAATCCTTCTCATTGTTACAGTAGAGAAAGGTGAAGTGAAAGAAAACTACTAAGTATTACAATAGGAAAATTCGAGGCTTTTCTTTATTAACCATTATAATAGAAAAAGCTAAAACAAGATAAATATACAAAATATTTTATAGAACTTTCACCCTCATCCTGAGTTGGTGAAGGAAGGCATGCCCCCTTCCTCGTAGCCTAGAATGTCAATCATAATGAACGTTTGTAGAAGCTAACCATGGTGAAGGTCTAGGGAAGTTAACCATGGTCATGGTCAATCATAGTTAACCATGATCATGGTAATCCAAGTTTAACTACAATTAACCATGGCCAAGGTCAACCAAGGTCAACCATAGTGAACCTTTCCTTACCAAAATCAACCAAGCTCTATCAAAGTTAACCATATGCATGGTCAACCATACTCAATGTAAATTAATTTATTAATACTTTAAGAACCTATTATTAAAGTAAATTAATATTTTTTTAATGTATTAATTCTTTAATATTAATGTTTTTTTTTAATATTAATATATTTTAATAAATACATTATTAATTAATTTCTTATTACTTTAATAATGTATTATCTATGCTTTATTTTATTAGAGTATTAATACTTTAACAATATATTAATTAATTAATTACATTACATTAATATCTTACATTATACATTAATATATTACTTAATTAATACATTACATAATAATGTATCATTTAATTAATAGGTTAATACTTTCATAATATTTGTATTAATGTAGTATTACTTTCATAATGTATTATTAATATATCAATTTATTATTGTATTAATACTTTAGCAATTTATTACTTAAAAATGTATTTATGTATTAATTATTTTATACATTACGTTATTAATGTATTAATATTTAATGTGTCAGAGTATGCATAATGCATTAATACTTTAATTTATATATTAATGTAATAATGTATTATTAATATATTAATATTTTAACAATGTATTAATTAAAAATGTATTAATGTTTCATATGTTACATTATGCATAATGCATTAATACTTTAATTTGTATATTATAACAATGTAATAGTGTATTGTTAATATATTAATATTTTATCTTGTTACATTATGCATTAATGTAATACTGCATTACTTTATTAGTGTATTAATACTTGACTAATATATTGATATTTTATTAATCTATTTTTTAATGCATTTAGTGTGTTTATTAATATATTTAATGTATTAATTTATTACTCTATTTTTGTTTTATCAATGTATTAATTAATTAATTAATACAATATATTATCAATCTATCAATTATTTAATATGTTCATTATACACTAATGTAAATTAATACTTTAATTTATAAATGTTTATTATATATTATATTAATATTACACTGCACATCAATATATCAATGTTTGAGTACTTTAATATATTAAGTGTATTACACATTTATGTATTAATATATTACACATTAATTTATTATAAAGTAATGTATTAATGTATAATATTAATTTATAATACATTAATATATTAATGTATTATATATTAATATTAATGTATTATGCTTTAATATATTAATGTATTATACATTAAAGTATTATATTTACATTAATGTAAGATATTATCTATTAATGTAATGTATTACTAAATATATTAATAAATTATATTATCAATGTATCAATTAATTAATATGTTACATTTAATACTTTAATACATTTATTCATCAAGTAATATTTTAATTTATGCATTTTTATTATACATTAAATTACTGTAATATTAAATTATTATATTAATTAATATATTAATATATTAATGGTTGTTTCATAGGCATGTTGGTCGTCAACTAGCAACAACTACTTTATAAAAGTGATTGATATACATGGAGGACATTTTTCACATTTCTAAACTAATGACATCTATAAGCATATATCAACCACTTTTATAAAGTAGTTGTTACTAATTTTACTCATTATTGAAAATTAGAATTAACATATTTTTAATTAAATAAATATAATAAAAACTAATATTTAAATAAATACTTTACATTATTAATTATTCATTTAATTGTAAACATCATTATATTCATCACTATCTTTTTCAAAATAAATAAACATCATTATATTCATCACTATCTTTTTCAAAATAAATAGCATTGAACATTACCATTCGCTACAAGGGTAAGGCAGTTGATTATAAAGCTTTCTTTTGTATTCATTCTTCTTTAACATATATTTGATGTGGAATGTGTGCTGTGACGACCACACCACACATGGAGTGGTAAAAACAAAATATGACAAACATATGGAAATTAACAACCTTTTTATCATTGAACATACGTGTCATATTTGCTTATAAAGTTTTCTAGGTTACGGTGATAGGAAAGTCAAACATTCCTTAAGCAATTCAACAAAAAACCCTACAATTAGTACGGGCGATATTCATAGTAAAAGGCAGAGAGGCAGGGAAATACAGCGTGGGATATAGGGTCATCAGATAGCCACAGTTTTTTCGTCTAATCAGATGAAAATTGTCTTCAATGTGAAACTGCTATTTCAACAATTTAAAACTAATTTCAAGATTTAGGTGCGCAAAATTAGAATTTAAGTAATTCGAACTTGTATTTCAACAATTCTTCTTACCAAATTGCTATTATTGAGTGCTCCATATCAAACGCCCTGAAATGCAACCCGAATTTGATTCATCTTTCACAACCAGAAGACTGAAGTGACTGATTGAACGTTCAGCAACTAAACGTATGCGGTGATATTTCAGGCCAGGTAGTATGGATACTATTGTTTCGTTGACAACATATGCAAGTAAAGCCTGGACGAGGAAGTACACGGATTGTCATTTTGGGTGAGGAAATACATGATTGCCATTTTTTATTTGATTTAGGTTGTAGTTTCACTGTTTTATGTTTTTGTCATTTTTTAATCATATTTTATGTTTGATTTTACCCAAACAAACATATGATGATTTTTTCTCTTCACATCAATATTGTATAAACCATCGACTCTAACTCCTGTTGCAATAATCTTATAATGATCCTGCATATATTTTACTACAGAATGTGACTTCAAAACTTCTACGTTCAAATCTTGATCGTTATGGTGGAGACTAAGTTTAAGTTTTTCTTTATGCCAGGAACATACATCACATTTTGAATATGTTTAACACAACGTTTTGGTAATGTCACATATACATCACCATATCCTTTAATTTGATGTGAGAGATCATCCCCAAAATATTTATTAGTAGTGATGCCTGCTTCATGATAATTTTCAAACCAATCCTTATTACAAGACATATGTATGGAGGCACCAAAATCAACAAACCATGCATGTGATTCATCTATTTCAGCGGACAAGGTAGCATCTGAAATAAATAATGTGATATTTTTGAAATCATCATTCATTGTTTCTCCTCCGTCAACAAAATCACCATTATGCCTTATGTTTCTATGTTTGGATTCATCATACCTCCTTTTAAAGCAATCGCTAGAATAATGTCCAAGATTGTCACACTAAGAACATGCATCATTCATTTTAACATTTTCATCAAACTTTGGAGGTGTCATACCTTGTTGTGGTTTTGCATATGGTGGATTTCCATAAGGTGGCTTTTAATATGGTGTCTCACTTCCCTTATTTATTTCCCATGGATTTCCTCTAAAAGGTGCTTTCCCTTTCTCCATCAAAGCTAGATCAGAACTTTGAGACCTTTCATTACCGTTCTTTCACCGTTCTTCCTTCTGCATAAGTACACCTCTCAATTATTCAAAAGTACGAGCCTTCTCCCTCGCTGCAAGACTTGTGATAAATATATGGTACTCTTATAGTATAACATTTAAGGTTATGGTGACTAAATAAATGATAGATATTGTTTCACCTATAGTACCAAGATTATCTTTAATATATTTGATTCTTGAAATGAAATAATTGATACTTTAATTCTCTTCCATCTTGATAGAAATAAGCTTACTATTCAAAGACATGACTCGATTTGTGTTATTCGATTCTTACAAATATTTTAGAATTGTCCATGTCTCTTTGGGATTATGGAGTCTATAATATGAGGTATGAGATTGTCTTTTATAAACATTCTTAGTAGCACTTTTGCCTTAGTTTCACATTTCTCCCAACCTTGAATTGATGAAATTGTAGCTCCCACTACGACATGTGTATTAGCTTCACTAAAAGATGAAATGGATCATACATTGTGTCCTTCCATCAATGTCTGCATCTTAAATTTCCAATCGATATAATTTGTGCCATCTAACTTGGTCTCTTCGGTCAAATAGGATTCTTTTGAAGGGTTAACCATAATTAAGCTCATGGCTTCAAATCAAGGGACAAAGCTTATGCAAATAAAAAATTACCTTGATACCTTCGCAAGATTTAACAGTCTTGTGACAACTCAACAATATGCTAGTCCAACTACTCCTCCTCAACGCATAGATCAAACTTCTTCAGTTACAAATTTTCAACGTGTAGAATTCAAATTTTGCAAATAGTATGCATATCAAACTTCTTTTGCAAGAAATGATTCAAAAAAATATGAAACAAACAAATCATGCCACAATAGATAACGACCTGTTAACACAAAATCAGAGCATTCTTTTTTGCAGTGACCTCTCAACTCATCACAAAGCATAGAGGGAGAAAAAAAATTACTAAGAGTGACAGAAAGAAAAGGTATAGTTCAATGGAATAACATTCTTTCTTTTATGCGGTCCATTAATCTACAATAATACTCTACAACAATCTTTCTTCCTCTATAGTGTATACTTCTAACAACCTCTTTTTTTATTGTTCTCCTTTAGAGAGGCGTCACACTTTAACACACTGATAGTTCATTTGTTGTTCTTCACACACGAAGTCTCCTTCATTGTTTTATCTTACACACATGCAATGATTCTTTCTCTATAGCGTATACTTCCAAAAAACATTCTTTGTTGTTCTCCTTTGCAGCAACGTCATGTTGTAGCACAACAATACTTCATTTTTTTTTATTCACACATGAATGTTCCTTCATTTTCCTCTCTTACATGCATGCAACTATTCTCTTACACACAACTCAACAAACTCGAGTGTGTTCAACAATGGACAATCCAATATGCAACAGTTTCATGGTTGGAAAAGTGAGGAGTAAACAAAAAATGAAGTCATTTCTCCTTTCAGTTGTGCAATGATTTCTCCTTTTTCAATGATCTCCTCTATTTACCATCTCTCTAATACGGAATTAACATTAAACAAAAAATATTGATTCACACACACAATCGTGAGACCAATTGTCTCAGTCACTCCATATTCATTCATCAAACGAGTATTACATATATAGCATATGAAACAATCCAATTGACTCTTAAATTTGTGGATCTGAAACCACTTGAGAAAGAGATAGAGAATCCTGTAAAGATCTACAACCAAATGCTAATTGACATTATTCTCCAATAGATAGGATAAACAATGTACATGACAGCCTAGCTTTAGAACAATATCTTGTAACCGATCTTTATAAAAATTGTGAATATCATGAGCCTTCTCCTTCAACCCGTGTGTAAAAATGGACATCTCACTTTGAAATTTTTTTTTTTGTATTTACATACTTTATAATTTTAATACACTTAAACTTCTCTTCTACCAAAATTGTTCTTCAAAAAATACTTAATACATATTTAAAAAAACCTTAATATATTCTAATATTATTTTAATTTCTTATTTTAATTGAAAATATATTCACTTAAAAAAAACTCATATAAATCCAAAAATATCATCTACCAACACAATATTTACTATATATTAGACATACTCAAAATACATCACTCAAAAATGCAACGATTGAGAATTAAAATTTATAGATCATATTTTTTAAAAAATTTATTTATTATGTATTAGACTTACCAACAAAATAAATCAAAATCCATAACATAAAATGTCACTATTAAAAATTAAAATTTGTACATCATAATTTTTAATTTTTTATTAGTTATTGAAAATTAAAATTAATATATTTTTTATCAAATAAATATAATAAAAATTAATATTTAGATAAATAATTTATTATTATTAATTATTATTTTTATTATAAATTTTTTATCATTATATTAATTATTCCACTTAAAATATTAGACGTTTAAAAACCAAGTATCGAAAAATATTAATAACGATATTATTATTATCATCCTTTTCAAAATAAATAACATTGAACATTACCATTTGTTACAAAAGTAAAAGTAAAAGAGTTAATTATATAAAGGTTTTTTTTTTATTCATTCTTTTTAAGACCTATTTGATGTGGAATTTGTGCTGTGTTGACTACACCACACATGCAGTGGTAAAAGCTTTCTTTTGTATTCATTCTTCTTTAACATTTATTAGATGTGGGGATTGGTAAAGACAAATTAGCAACCTTTTTTATCATTGGACATACGTGTCATATTTGCTTATAAAGTTTTCTAGGTTACGGTGATATGAAAGTGAAATATTCGTTAAGCAATTCAACAAAAACCCTACAATTAGAACGGGCGATAGTATTTCGCTTAGATAGAAAAAGGTGGATATGCACGGAAATGCACCGTGGGATATAGGGTTATCAGATAGCCTAAAATTGTCTAATCAGATTAAAATTGTCTTCCATGTGAAACTGCTATTTCAAAAATTTAAAATTAATTTCAAGATTTAGGTGCCCAAAATTAGAATTTAAGTAACACGAACTTGTATTTCAACAATTCTTCGTACCAAATTGCTATTATTGAATGATCCATATCAAACGCCCGGAAATGCAACCCTAATTTGATTCATCTTTCACAACCAGAAAACTGAAGTGACTGATGGAACGTTCAGCAACTAAACGTGTATGCGGTGGTATTTCAGGCCAGGTAGTATGGATACTATTGTTTAGTTGACAACATATGCCAGTAAAGTATGGGTAAGGAAATATATTATTGTAATTTTTTATTTGATTTAGATTGTAGTTTAACTGTTTTTGTTTTTTTTGTGATATTTTATGTTTGATTTTATTGGATCTGTAAATTTGAGTAGTTAATTTTATTTAACTCACATATAATATATGTGAGCCTGCTCACATATATTATATGTGTGTGAATATCCTAAAAAAATTTAAACAAATTAAATTTATTTTTAAAGTTAAAAATTACAATTTAAACAATATAAAATTATGATTACTTACAAATTTATGTTATATTTTCATATTCATGTTAAAAAACCAAGACTTAAAACGATTAGATAGGCTCACATATTTTATATGTGAGCCTTTTGTTTATAGAATTTTCTAGGTTAAGGTGATATGAAAGTGAAATATTCGTTAAGCAATTCAACAAAAACCCTACATCACATATATTATATGTGAGCCTTTTGTTTATAAAATTTTCTAGGTTAAGGTGATATGAAAGTGAAATATTCGTTAAGCAATTCAACAAAAACCCTACAATTAAAACGGGCGATAGTATTTCGCTTACATAGGAAAAAGGCGGATATGCACGGAAATGCAGCGTGGGATATAGGGTTATCAGATAGCCTAAAATTGTCTAATCAGATTAAAATTGTCTTCCATGTGAAATTGCTATTTCAACAATTTAAAATTAATTTCAAGATTTAGGTGCCCAAAATTAGATTTTAAGTAATACGAACTTGTATTTCAACAATTCTTCGTACCAAATTGCTATTATTGAATGATCAATATCAAACGCCCGGAAATGCAACCCTAATTTGATTCATCTTTCACAACCAGAAAACTGAAGTGACTGATTGAACGTTCAGCAACTAAACGTGTATGCGGTGGTATTTCAGGCCAGGTAGTATGGATACTATTGTTTAGTTTACAACATATGCGAGTAAAGTATGGGTAAGGAAATATATTATTGTAATTTTTTATTTGATTTAGATTGTAGTTTAATTGTTTTATGTTTTTGTTTTCTTATGATATTTTATGTTTGATTTTATTGGATTTGTAAATTTGAGTAATTAATTCTATTTAATTTACATATATTATATGTGAGCAGGTTCACATATATTATATGTGAGCCTGCTTACATATATTATATGTGAGGAGATTCACATATATTATATGTGTGTGAATATCCTAAAAAAATTTAAACAAAATAAATTTATTTTTGAATTTAAAAATTACAATTTAAACAATATAAAATTATAATTACATACAGATTTATGTTATATCATCAAATTCATGTTAAAAAAACAAGACTTAAAACGATTAGACAAGTCCTTAATTTAGTATTGACAAAAACAGTATTCACAACTCCAACTAAGTCAATCGTCTGGTCAATCAGATATAATAAAATAATATTACGGCCATTCTTAACTTATCTGCAGGTTTGGATTATCTAAGGTGCAGGGATAAGGTCAACCGTTGAATTTACAGCTGGAAGGTCTGATAACCTAAATCTATAATTGAGTTACTATGAGAGTAATATTACAATGTGTTTGGGTTCTTGTCATCCGAATAAAGGAAGGAGTAAAATTCCTTAAAAACAAGAATCGCGGATAATATAAAAAGCATAACAAACATATGGAGTCCAATCAGGGTTGGTGGGTGGCCATGCACTGGTCATTGAAAATTGGAGGATAATGGTCAACTGGATTGCTCATCAATTCCTATGATTGAGAGAAAGCAAGGCAACACCAACTTCTGCAATATGAGGAGTAGGAGGACGAGGTAGTGCGCTCGATTTTAAGTATGAAAGTGTCTCAGTCCAAGTTAGTGATTGGGACCAACATGACCATATGTACAACTTTTCGAATCTGGATCAAACCTATTTTAGCTTAGTAAATCAGACGCATTAAATCCTTTACTAAGAAAATCTTCTGATAGGAACAATACATTAGTTTCAATAAGGGATGTTCCTTATTTTTATGAGACATTACTTTTTTATACCCCTAATATCTATAAACTTCTTACCTAATATTCCCAATACTTATAATATATTGAATTCATTTTTCACAATTTTAAACCTTTTTTTATGAATGAACTTGATAGATTTAACATTAAACACAAAAATATTAATTCACACATATAATAGTGAGATCAATTGTGAGACTCTCTCCATATTAATTCATGAAACTAATATTACATATATAGCATATGAACCAATCCAATACTCCTAAATCTGTGAAAACCACTTGAGATCTATAGAGATAGAGAATCCCATAAACATCTACAAACAAATGTTAATTTCAACATTATTCTCCAACACTCCCCCTTAATTCTCTACAAAACCTAATTGATTCCTAAATATTTCAAACTTTTCCTTTCCAAGAAGCTCAATGACCATATTTTCATTTGTATTAGAATAAATTATATCAATCTCCTTTGAGTGTGTCTTTTTCCTTATAAAATGATGTTGGATGTCGATGTTCTTTCATCTGAAATGATACACATGATTGTTGGCTAGTTTGATGGAGCTTTGATTATTGCATTTGATAATTGCTGACATTTTCTATTCTTCTCTCATATCTTTAATAATTTTCCTCAACCAAAATGCCTCACTAGTAGCACACTTACACAAGGCATCCCCTATCCAATGCTGAATGTATATTCTATGGTTGATTTTCTGTTATCAAGATTTTCAGCCCAATCAAAATAATTTGTCAACTTAATGTCAAACTCATTAGTATATTTAATACCAAAATTAGTAGTCATTTTCAGCTATCCAAGTACTCTTTTTGTTGCTAACCAATGGCTTTCATGAGGCTTGGTCATGAATGGACTCACCATGCTCATTGAATATGCTATCTCTGGTCTAATTGTAGTGGGATAGTTTATACTTCCCACTAACTAAGTGTACTATTTATCTCTTTTGTCCCATCATCACTGTAGAGTTTTGCATTCTGTTCTAAATGGATAGACATTGCTTTATCTTTTATGTATTACTGTTTGACCAACTTCCCTCCATATTTCAAAACCTAAGCAATAATTCAACTCACCAAGGTATTTCATCTCAAAAACTCATGACAATTGTCGTTGATATATAGGTTTGGGTAAGAGTCAATCTCCACATACAAATATCTTTGTGCATGTTTTAGTCCATATAAATATTTCTTTAATCGACAAACAAGATTCTCTTGACCTTTCTTTACAAATCCTTCTCATTGAACAAGATATACTTCTTCCTCTTGTTGCCCATCTAAAAAATTAGGCTTAACATCTAGCTGATGAAGTTTCCAACTATGTTTTGTATCTAATGTAATAATTAATCTAATTGTGTTTAACTTAGCTACGGTGCAAAGGTATCTTCATAATCGATTCCCTCTTTCTTTGGATATCCTTTTGTAACCAAAGCTACTACGTATTTATCTATACTTCCATCAACATTAAATTTAGGTTTGAATAGCCATTTGGATCCTATAGGAACTTTATTTTTGGGCAATTTTGTTAATTCTCAATTATCATTTTTCATTATTGACTCATACTCTCCCTTCATTTCATCTCTCCCTTCTTTATGCTCATTAGCTTGTTTGAAATTCAAAGGTTTTATGACATTCATTACTTCAATCATCCAAGTATAGTCTTTATTCCTTCCTATAGATGAGTTTGGTGTGATGACCTCCTTGGTGCTTCATTTATTTCACCTCTTCTTCTCATTTGTGGTGAAGCTTCTCCTCCTCTTGTTGTACTTTTCCTGCTTATAGTGTGCATATGGTTGATTTCTTTGTCGTATTTTTTTTTTATGTTCATGATATGCTTATTCTTTGACATTTTCATCATGATCATAAGGAATGTTCCATGCATCATGTGCATGATAATGAAATAACACATCTCTACTTGCAAAAAAATATTTTGTGCAACTATCAAACATCTTATATGCTTTGTGATCAAAACAATAACCAATGAAAATGCACTTGATTACTTTTGCATCTAGTTTTCTCCTACCATCTTTATGAACATGATAAAAAAAATTGCTTTCAAATATTCTTAAATGGATTACTACTCGTTTATGGTCTAGACTTTTAGTTGGACTTCTATTTTTCAAATAAACAATAGTACAAATAAATTCATCCCAAAATCCATTAGCAATATTTTTTCTTTTAACACCCTCTAAGATTATGTTCTTTCTCTTAGCTACTCCATTCTATTGTGGAGTATGTGACACTTTATACTGTTGTGCAATTCCATGGTATTTGGAGTAATTGATGAATGCACAAGATGTATACTCTCCCCCTTGATCCCATCGAAGGATTTTGATGTATTTTCCTGTTTGTTTCTCAACCATTTTTTTAAACTCTTTAAAGCATTCAAATACATCACTTTTCTCTCATAAAATAAACCCATGTGTATTTTGTGGAATCATCAATAAATATCAAGAAATAGTATGCTCAACCAAGTGATATTGTCTCCATAGGACCACACCCATTTGTATGCACAAGTTCAAGAATATCTATCTTTCTTTTATCTATATGAGTAGGGAAATA
The DNA here is from genome assembly GCA_000966675.3 of Picea glauca. Taxonomy (NCBI): domain Eukaryota; kingdom Viridiplantae; phylum Streptophyta; class Pinopsida; order Pinales; family Pinaceae; genus Picea; species Picea glauca. The sequence goes on along the minus strand of JZKD02S2101537.1, from coordinate 177,075 downwards.
TTCCTTATGCATCTTCCCTAATGCACACCCTTCACATGTAGAATATTCATTCTTAAGCAATGAAATTCCTTGCATAATTCCTTTTTTTTTAAGTAGTAACAAATCATGATCTAGTTAAGGTGGTCATTCCTTTGGTGCCATAAAACTTTTGTTGTCATGGTTATGGATGCTAGTGCTTGATGAATTTTGTTCTTCACATCAAGATTGTATAAATGTCGAGTGTCATGTTGCAATAATATTATAATGATCCTACATATGTTTTACCACACAATGTGACTTTAAAAATTCTACCTTTAAATCTTGATTTGTTAAACTAAGATCAAGTTTTTCTTTATGCAAGGAACATACATCACATTTTGAATCTATTTAGCACAACCATTTGTTAATGTCACATATACAACACCATGTCCTTTAATTTTATGTGAGTGATCATCCCCAAGATATATACTAGCATTGTTATTTGTTTCATGATAATTATAAACCCACTCCTTATTACAAGATATATGTATGGAGGCACCAAAATATACAAACCAAGCATGTGAGTCATCTATTTCAGTGTACAAGGCATCATATGAAATAAATAATGAAAATCAACAAACCAAGCAATTGAGTCATCTATTTCAATGGACAAGGCAACATATGAAATAAATAATATGATATTTTTGAAATCATCATTGATTGTTTCTCATGCATCAACAAAATCACCATTATGCCTTATGTTTCTATGTTTCAATTCATCATAGTTCCTTTTAACTAAATTTCTAGAATAGTTTCCCAACTTGCCACAGTAAGAACATGCATCGTTCCTTTTAACATTTGCATCAAACTTTGGAGGTGTCATACCTTGATTTTGGCTTTGCATATGGTGTCTTTCCATAAAGTGGCTTTCTATATGGTGTTTTACTTCCCTTATTTATTTCCCATTGTTTTCTTATGGAAAGCACTTTCCCTTTCGCCATCAATGCTAGATGAGAACTTTGAGACCTTTGACTACGTTTCTTTCACCTCTCTTCCTCATGCATAAGAATACCTTCCATTATTCAAAAGTAGGAGCCTTCTCCCTAAATATCTAGTACTCTTCTAGCATACAATTTAAGGTTATAGTGACTAAAACAATGGTAGATATTGTTTCACCTATAGTACAAAGTTTATCTTTAATATATTTGATTTTTGAAATGAAGTCAATGATACTTTCATTCTCTTCCATCGTGATAGAAATAAGCCTACTCTTCAAAAACATGACTCGATTTGTTTTCTTAGATTCATACAAATATTTCATAATTGTCCATGTCTCTTTAGACGTTGTGCAGTCTATGATATGAGGTATGAGATTGTCTTTTAGAGACATTCTTAGTAGCACTTTTTCCTTAATTGAACTCATTTCTCCCAATATTGAATTGATGTAGTTCTATATTTAGCTTCACTACATGATGCAATGGACCGAACATTGTATCCTTCCATCAATGTCTACATCTTAAATTTCCAATTGATATAATTTGTGCCATCTAACTTGGTTTCTTCAGTTAAATAGGATTCATTTGAAGGGTTAGCCATAATTAGTATCACAACTTCAAATCAAGCTACAAAGCTTCTACAAATAAAAAATTAACTTCACACCTTTGAAAGATTTAACAGTCTTGTGACAACTCAACAATATTGTAGATCAAACTTCTTCAGTTACAAATTTTCAACAAAAAATTCAAATTCTACAACTAGTATGCATATCAAACTTCTTTTGTAGGAAACGATTCAAAAAAATATGAAACAAACAAGTCATGCCACAATTGATAGTGGCTTGTTAGAAAAAATCACACCATTCTTATTTGTAGAGGCCTCTCAACTCAACACAAAAACAAAGAGGGAAACAAAAAAGTCACTTAGAGTGACAAAAAGAAAAAGTACAATTCAACAGATTATAGTTCTTTCTTATTTGCGGGCCAACGATCTACAACAATATTTCTTCCTCTACAGTGTATAATTACAACAACCTCTTTCTTTGTTTTTCTCCTTTGCAGAGACATCATGCTATAACACAACGATAGTTCATTTGTTGTTCTTCACACATGAAGGATCGTTCATCGTTCTCTCTTACATGCTCGAAATGATTCTTCCTTTATAACATATACTTCCAGAAGGCTCTTTCTTTGTTGTTCTTCTTTGTAGCGGCATCATGCTATAACACAACGATATTTCCTTTTTTGTTCTTCACAGAGGAAGGCTCCTTCAATTTTCTCTCTTACACGCACGAAATTATTCTCTTACACACAACTCAAGAGACTCCAACGTATTCAAGAGTGGACAATCCAACAAACTCACTTCGATTTCCCAACACACTAGTGCTCAATACGCAACAGTTTCACGGTTCGAATAGTTATGAGTGAAAACAAATGAAGTGATTTCTCCTTTTATTTATGCACTTGTGCAATGATTTCTCCTTTTGTAGTGATCTCCTTACCGTCGCTCTGATACCAAATTAATATTCAACAAAAAAATATTGATTCGCACACATAATCATGAGACCAATTGTCTTAGTCACTCGAGATTCATTCATCAAACAAGTATTACATATATAATATATTAAACAACCCAACTAACTCCTAAATTTGTGGATCTGAAACCATTTGAGATCTAAAGAGATAGAGAATCATGTAAACAACTACAACCAAATGTTAATTTTGACATTATTCTCCAATAGATAAGATAATAAATGAACATGAAAGCATAGATTTCATAAGAATATCTTGCAAGCGCTCTTTATAAAAATTGTGAATATCATGAGCCTTCTCCTTCAATAAATGTGTAAAAATGGACATCTCACTTTATATACATACTTTGTAATTTTAACACACTAAACTTCTCTCCTATCAAAATTGTTCTTCAAAAAATACTTAATAAATATTTTAAAAAACATTAATATATTTGAATATTGTTATAATTTGTTATTATAATTGAAAATATATTCACTTTAAAGAAATTCTTCATATAAATTCAAAAATATCAACCAACACAATATTAACTTATTAAAACTATATTCACTTTAAAAAAATTCCTCACATAAATGCAAAAATATCATCTACCAACACATTATTTACTATATATTAGTCATATTCAAAATCCATCCGTCAAAGTGCAACGTTTGAGAATTAAAATTTCTACATCATTTTTTTTTTTGAAAATATTTATTTGTTATGTATTGGACTTACCAACAAAATAAATCAAAAGCCATAACTCAAAATGTCACTATTTAAAAAATTTAAATTTTTACATCATAATTTTTTATTTTTACGTGGATAGGTGTCCTCCCTATTGAAATCGATGGTTTAATGAACTTTTTAATCACAAATTTCAATCTTATAGCCAAGAATTAAAGATGTTGGCATATTCTTCATCTTACACTCAAATCAATGAATCATATTTAATCTCCATAAATTTGTGACATTTATAAATGCATGCGTTAACATGTTTATATTTTCACATTTACTAAATCATGTTAAGGAATTATTGTCCAACCATTAGATTGCCACGTTTAACTGATTAACAAAGATTAATATATATGTAACCTTTTATTGCCACTTTTTGTTGATTATCTCAACCTCATTCCCATGGATAACACATATCATATTTGGACATGTTTTAGTTGGGTTTGTTGGGATGTAAAACATGAAATGGCGTTATGCCACTTTGGCCTAGGTTCAACTAAATCATGCTTATGCATTGGGTTAGGGTTCATGGTTATTAGGTTTATATGATATCCATTTAAATTATTATATAGGGTTAGGGTTAATGGTTATTAGGTTTACTTCTGAATAGTGTACGCAGTGAAATAATTATTAATTTATTTATGTTTTTTAATGTTTTAAATGTTACTTTGTAGAATAATTATTACTCTATTTATGTTTTTTTAATGTTTTAAAAGTTAAAAAAACACATAATAGAACAATGGAGATTTTAGTAAACATAGAACAATAGAAAACATAGAACAATGGAGTTTGGTTAAAAAATGGAGATTTTAGTAAACATAGAACAATAGAAAACAATTTGTATACATTGAAAAGAAAATTAATTTATCGATTTCATCATTATTAGGCTATAAATAGTACTGTAATAAAGATTTATTTTAAGAATACGACATACATGTAAATCGAAAATATAAATATAAATACTTTTTGAAGAATCAGATAGTTTTATGTATATTACTTTCTATTTTATTCTTAATGTGTCGGAGAAAACAAACACATACACAACATGAATCCATTAGAGAATACCTTGAAGATGATGTTTGATTGGCAGGGCCTAAGAAAGATACGACACAGACTACGAACCGAGACTCATATGGGATGTGAAAAATAGCCGACGACTTGTTGCAGGCTTCTTTCCATGCTGCATGAGATGCCTGTTATACATCGATTACTAACAAGTTACTCAAAATTGATGCAAAATATTTGAATCATAATTATCTTTCATAGATGTAATTGAATCATAAGTATTTTTCATGACTCTTAATTAAGTAGAAATAGGATGAAGCACATACAATACATTCAGTTACCTTGGTATCATCTGTCACTCCATCTCCCTTTGCACCGAAGGATTTGACATCGAAAACGAGGTTAGAATTGTAATTGTAGGACTCGACATACAAGTCACACATTACTTTCTTCCATCAAAGATTTTCCAAGGACATTTTTGGGCATCATAGCTCTTGAGCCTGTCCACTCTTTAACGCCATCAAACACAACTATAATAAGAAGCACACATATGGAAAGGAAAACATTCTTTATAGAAGACATGATTAGTTTTCTATTTAACATAATTGGAGGAAAATGTAAAACCTTCCCTATAATGTCTAGAGTATCAGCTTGGCTGCGACAAATAAACAGCTATAAAACAAACAATTCATAAAATCTTTTAAAAAATTAAGTTTTGTTTCATTGATGGAAGAATATAATTTTTTGTTAAACCTACTTTGCTTTAAATTTGATATTTTATTGTTTTTTTATATGATTGATATTTTATTGAATTATATATCTGAAATGTATTTACTATGTGAAAGTTCACAAAACATTATAAGCAAACAACACTAACAAATGTTTGTTTCAATCCAAAAATTAAAAGTGTGTGGATAAAAAAAAGTGATTTAATTAATGTGAGTTTATAAATTCAGAAATTAATAATGTAAATATTTACAGAAAAAGGTGTTTCTTTCAAAAACCAGTGATTTGGTATGATTTCTTATGGAAATAGCTTGGATTTGTTTTTTAATTGTTATTTTTTAATTATAAAATTAAGTTTTATTTTTATTTATTTATATTCTTAAATTTTTATAATTAACTCTTCTTATGATGGTTAAAACTTGTATAAATATTTTTTTTAATTGAAATTCTTATTAATTGAAAGAAACCATATCATTTAAGCTCTTTAAGTTATTCATTTGATTCATATTTTGTTTCTCTCATAAATAGTAATTATTATTGAATAAATTAATTAAATATAATTTTACATTTTATAATGTCATATTTATAAAAGTAACTATTATTTTCTAAATAAAATTAATCATTTCTCATTATAATTATTTTCTAAATTAAATAATTTTTTTTTGTTAAAAGTTCAAATTTAATTTGATTAAATGAAATTTTATCATTACAAAATTTGATCCATTTCAAAATGATCAAATTCATTTTTTTTAAATCAATAAATATGTTACATTATACACTAATGTAAATTAATAATTTAATTTATATCTTACATTAATGTAATAATGTGTTATTAATGTGATGAACACTGTTATGGTTATAAATGACCATAACTCTCATGTTTATTTTAATTATTTGAGAATATAGTTTAATTCTTGTGTGCAATTTATTATTTTCAGTATATGGGTTTTAATGAAACACACACACACACATATGGATTTTAATGATTTTTTTCTATGGGGGGAGACTTTCTTTGTTAATTCTCCCACCCATGACAAATAAAATAAATAAAAAATATTTAAAAATTATATATGGATGTATAATGGTCATAATTTGTATCATGGTGCAATGTATACACTGTATGATCCATTTGTGGTGTACTTGAATGTCCGTATAACAATAATGAACATCAAATTTCAAGTGGATTTTTTTATCAATGTCCTTAGAATGAGTATAAATTGTCATGTGCAATGGATAAAACAAGTTGATTTCCTTTAAATGGTCTTAGGAAAAATATAAATCATCATATATAACATATAAATCAAGTAGATTTCTTATCAATGTCCTTAGAACAGTATAACTCATCATTTACAAAGTTCCATATGATTTGTTATCAATTCTCTTATGTGACGACCATATTAGCATCACAATTTGACAACCATAGTAACACCACAATGTGTCTAACATGGCCTTCTCATATTAATGTGACGAACATAGCCCCACTGTTGTAATGGCCTACACTGTGACAAACATAGCCTTGTCGTCGCAATGTGATGAACATTGTAATGTTACAATGTGACAAACACATTAGTGTCACAATATGACAAACATAGTAATGTCAGAATGTGTCAATCATAACCCTATCATGAGACGAACATAACTCAATTTTGCAATCTGACGAACAGAACTAGACGTTACAACATGATGAAAATAGTAATTTTGTAATGTGATGAACATAGTAGCATCACAATATGACAGTCATAGTACTGTCACAATGTGTTGAACTTAGCCCTATTGTTACAATACGACGAACATATCCCCATTGTCATAATGTGACGAACATAACCATATTTTCGCAATGTGACAAACATGACTCGCCATAACCCTTATGTCACAATGTGACGAACATAACAATATTGTCGCAATGCTATGAACATTACTGGACATAACCACATTATCGTAATGTGACAAACATAACCATATTGTCGCAATGTGATGAACTTGACTAGCCATAACCATATTGTCGCAATGTGATGAACATAACCATATTGTTGCAATGTGATGAACATACTTGGCCATAACCATACTGTTGCAATGCGATGAACATGACTCTCCATAACCATATTTTCATAATGTGACGAACATAACCATATTGTTGTAATGTGATGAACATAGCCTCGTCATCGTAATGTGATGAACATAACCAAATTTTCACAATGAGATGAACATGACTGTCCATAACCATATTGATGCAATGTGACAAACATAACCGTAGTTTTTCAATGTGACAAACATGACTGACCATAACCCTTATGTCACAATGTGATGAACATGACTCGCCATAACCACAAACAAAACCATATTGTCGCAATGTGATGAACTTGATTGTTCATAACCACATTATCGCAATGTGATGAACATGCCTGGCCATAACCATATTGTTGCAATGCGATGAACATGAATCGTCATAACCATATTTTCGTAATGTGATGAACATAACGATATTGTCCCAATGTGATGAACATAACCATATTTTTGCCATGTGATGAGCATAGCCTCATTGTCCTAATGTGATGAACATATCCTCATCATCACAATGTGACACAAATATCATACCGTCATAATGTGACAAATTTTTTTATGTTGTCGTAATGTGATGAACATAGCCCTTTCAACGAAACAATTGTCATCTCATCGCAATATGATTAATATGCGACATTTAATTTCATCACATAGCCATGACATGCGATCTACATACAACATTTATGTTCATCACATAGCCACTTCTTATTTAAATTTCCTATCATCACAATGTCATGAACATAGACCTGTCATTGCAATATCCCCATCATCATCAATATCTGACAAACAATATTCTATTTTTGCAATGTGATGAACATATCCCCATCATCGCAATGTGATGAAAATATCATGTCATCATAGTGTGACACAAATATCATGTCATCACAATATGAAAAACTTAGCCCCTCCCTCACAATGTGATGAAAATAACCATATTGCCACAATATGACCAACATATCCTTTTTGTCCGAATGGCATCAACATATCTTCGTCGTTGCAATGTTACACAGATATCATATAATCATAATGTGACAAAAAAATTCCAAATGTCGTTATATGAATGTCGTTCGTAGTCTTGGTCAACCATGGCCACCTATGAACAAGAACTGGTAAACATGGTTAACCATTGTCAACCATGGTCAACCACAGTCAACCATGGTCATGGTCAAACAAGTTCAACCATAGTGAAGGTCATCCATAGTGAAATTGATCTGCATGCCTATATGAAAATCAGACTCCATAAACTCAGTACACAATGAAGAACAAATAATTACCATTTCTCATTCATTAAGAGAGAGAGGAACACCTTTTATAGGAAATCCTTCTCATTGTTACAATAGAGAAAGGTGAAGTCAAAGAAAACTACTAAGTATTATAATAGGAAAAGTCGAGGCTTTTCTTTATTAACCATTATAATAGAAAAAGATAAAACAAGATAAATATACAAAATATTTTATAGAATTTTCATCCTCATCTTGAGTTGGTGAAGGAAAGCATGCCCCCTTCCTCGTAGCCTAGAACGTCAATCATAATGAACATTTATAGAAGCTAACCACACTGAAGGTCTACAGAGGTTAACCATGGTCATAGTCAATCATAGTTAACCATGATCATGGTAATCCAAGTTTAACTACAATTAACCATGGCCAAGGTCAACCAAGGTCAACCATAGTGAACCTTTTCTTACTAAAGTCAACCAAGCTCTACCAAAGTTAACTGTGGGCATGGTCAACCATACTCAATGTAAATTAATTTATTAATAGTTTAACAACCTATTATTAAAGTAAATTAATATTTTTTTAATGTATTAATTCTTTAATATTAATTTTCTTTTGTCAATATTAATATATTTTAATAAATACACTATTAATTAATTTCTTATTACTTTAATAATGTACTAGTACTTTCATATCTTAACAATATATTAATATATTAATTAATTAATCACATTACATTAATATCTTACATTATACATTAATGTATTATTTAATTAATACATTACATAATAATGTATCATTTAATTAATAGGTTAATACTTTCATAATATTTGTATTAATATATTATTACTTTAATAATGTATTATTAATATATCAATTTATTAGTTAAAAATGTATTAATGTATTAATATTTAATGTGTCATGCGATCAACTCTTTATTCGCTTGATCATGAGAAGGGGAAAATACTTCATTTTCGAAAGGACGGGGAATGAGATGTAACCCTTCAAAGACAATCTCTCTTACGTCACCCTTCATAGTTGGATTAATTGAACTGAAAAGCCCTAGCCCGATCGCCCATTGCAACCCCTACGCTACCTGGTATTATCAGCTCGATTACGAGGATTGGCTTTCTCCTTGCCTAGATATTTGGATTGGGAAGGGCATGCTTTCTCGAACTAGTGAAGCTACTGGATAGGGGAAACAACCACTTCAATGAATTCTATGAAACAAAGAAAGGCCATCGAGCCATACAAACATTTATGAATGAAACAATTAGACAAGGAAGGATTGATTTATGTTTGTTCCTTATAGCATTACCATCATGTTAGCCATCATTTCGATCCATCTCCTCATTTGCTATCACAGTTTGAAAAACGACCCAGTAGCCAATCAGTCATAGCAGCCTTCAGGGTATAGAGAGATGGATAGGAGCCTATGCATAATGCATTCATACATTAATACATTAATATGTTAATGTAATAATGTATTATTAATATATTAATTTATTAATACTTTAACAATGTAT
>JZKD02S2101537.1:151295-165387 GCA_000966675.3 Picea glauca | reverse complement strand
CCTAGGTTAAAAAATTAATTATTTAATATTTATTATAAAAATATATAATAAAATAAATTAGAATAAATCGATTCTCCGTGTTAAAAAATTAAGTATTTATTTATTTTGAATTTTCTAAGTGTTTATTTATTAGATTTATGGTTAACATAAATATATACTATGTAAATAAATGTCATCATTTTTATGTCAAAATGTGAAGTAAAATGTGAAGTAGACGGTCATTTTTATGTCTAAATGTTATGTCCAAGTATCATTAAATGTCAAGTCTAAATATCATGAAAAGATATAGATAATTATAGTTTAGGATAATATATTTTTTAATTGTTTTCATTGTACTTTATACTTTTTTTTGTAATTTTATTAACTAAATTGAAGTATGTTAAAAAAACCTTTTAAAAATAAGCTATTACTTGAAGATGTTCACATAAGAGAACCATATTGGTTGTTTCATTAGTTTTTCATCACTCACAATATTTTTTTTTGGCTGAAACCCTAGACACACTACATTGGTTTTATGTTAAATGTTTTACAAAATGTATGCTCATAAAGTGTTTGACGAAATCCATGTCCAATGGAAAGATATTGACTCACAAGTGTTTGAAGAAAGCTTTGTTCAAAACATTTGTGATAGAGATCTTGATATAAAGGTCAAATTTCAGATTATGATCAAGTACCTCAGATTTCAGATTATGATCAAATTTCAGATGGTGTTTTCATTTTATTCTCCTTTCATTTTTGGATTTTAGTTATTTCATAAATTTGAGAATTTATAATATAGTAATAATAAATCTAAGATCTAAGAAAATAACCTGCATAATAAAATATTTTAGAATATTATAAGATTTACTATGAGAAACCATTCTAGTGGAATATCCATGACAATTTGTATATCATATTACTATCATAGCAGTTCTCTTTGGGGTTTTTGTGGGAAATTGCAAGATATAGGAATTGGATTAAGAAGGAATTCATATAACACTACCCATGGAAAATGATTCCAGTCATAACAACCTTTGGGATGAAGTAGAAAATATATTTGTGATGTTGGAAGAACAAGTCACTGACATATCTCGCAACATGGCCCTCCTCATAGTATCTTTAGTGAAAAAGTTTGGATCTTTCTAGGAGGATGGTGGATTTAACTCAGAAGTTGGATCATATGATAAATTAGGATATAGTGAAGACCCAAAAAAGGAGTTGAAAAAAGATCCCAAGAAAGAGTAACAAACTTCCAATTCTATCATTCCTTCACAATCTTTGTTTAAAATATAAACAAAAGTGGATGTCATGTTGGAACATCAAGTTTTGATGGTTCATCACACTTCTCCTAGAATCAGTTGGTTGGGTGGTTGAGCTACATCTAGAAATAGTTGTTCAGGTAGTTGACCTAGATCTAGAAATAGTTTGTCATGTGATCAAATAGATATCTACATTATTCGTTCGAGCAGTTGTTAGGCTTATTGGTTGGACAATAAAAGACAGTTGGTTGGTGGATTGACCAACCAAGAAAACAACTACGAGATAGACTCATGGACATTTGGGTTAAGCATCCTTGTCGAACTAACTAGATAACATAGATTTAATGAAGTCAACTATAATCCCAGACGGATATACATGGACAAGATCTTCCCAATTCCAAGGAAGTTGGTTAGATCTCAAAGATATAAATAGAAGAACCGATGGATCATTATTATCATGTGATTCTTGTTGTTGTACAAGATGTCCAATATGCATTGTGATGTTATGATCATAATCTGTTGTGCATAAGTACCATAACGACGTCTTTACACACCACCTATTATATTCAAATAATCTTTTTCTTTTTTATTATCTGCATTTTTTTTTATCTATTGCATATCAGTTTTTTTTTATCTGCAGATCATGTTGATTTTGATATTTTATGTGATTGACTTTGGGATGGCGATTTGTGTTGGGTTGTTATGTTCCTTACAGTGAAATTTAAGTCGAGCTGGATTGAATGGAAGTGAATTTTGAAGGTGAAGGTGGATCAACCAGGAAAAGTTGAATTAGAAGTAATCTACATCAAGTTGAAGAGGTCAATTGACAAGAGGTCGACATGAGTTTAGGTGGCAACTTACTAAATATCGAATGTAGGTCGACTGGTAATCCAACTTGGTAGTCAAATGTAACAAAATCCATAGATTCCTAGAGTTTGTAGCCAATGATTTATGTCTATATGTAACCGTTTATGGGTGCCTTTATTTAGGGTTTTACCTATTGTAAAGCCTATAAACAATGTGTATTGTGTTCATATTAAGTTGGTTTTCATGCTAATATTTAGCAGTCAGTTGTGGGTCATGTAGATGTAAATTGAATTGGACACAAGGTTGTTCTTGTGTAAAGCAAGAAGGTATGATGTTGATTGTGTCTTAGGTGTAGAACAAGGTTAGACATGTAAAATTTTATTTTGAATGAATAAGACAACAAGAGAGAAAGATGCTCAAGGAATGTTAGTTTTCCCATTTGGGTTTCTAGGGTAAAATATTTGTGAACCATGTGTTTTCTTATCATTTATTTTGAGTTTAAATATGTCTTCCTCTCTTCTGTTAGGTTTAGCATGGAAGTGAAAATTTCTTGACATGTGGTATTAGAGCTTGGTTTAACAACCTTGGATCCAATCTAAACCCTAGGACCAATAAGAGTTGTAAGTGAAATATCTTTAAAGATGTACTTAAATAATGGCAGGTAGCCTGAGAATAGAGATCAAAAAATTCAATGGATATATCTTTTAGCTCTTGAAGCTTAAAATTGAAGATCTCCTTGTAGATCAAGAACAATGGGAAAAAATTTGTCTAGGTACCATTCTAGCAGGTATGTTAAGGGGAAAATGGTAGAAACTCTAAAGAAGAGAAATAAGTATTATTCAACTTTTTCTTGCATATTTGGTGTTGTTGAATGTCTCAGGTAAAGATTCAACCAAGAAACCATGGGGCAAGTTGGGAAGCTTGTACTAGTCAAAATCCTTGGTAAATAAGTTGTTCCTTAGAAAGAAACTGTATCTTCTAAGGATAACTGAGGAAATTTCGATGACTGAACATTTAAATGTGTTTAATACCATAATAAGCCAATTAACTTTTGTGGATATCAAAATCACTGAGGAGGAGAAATGTATTATCCTATTATGTTATTTGCCAGACTATTAGGATAGATTAGTCGTGGGTATAGGGAGTAATTCAACCAAATTAACGCTAGTGGAAGAAAATGGAAGGATTGACCAAAGATGCATTAGTGGTGAGAGGTTGATCGATTGATAGAGATAAAGGAAAATTCTACAGTTGAAAGTCTAAGTCAAAGGGAAGATCTAAATCCCTGATTCAATAGATGAGAATATCTTGGAAATGTAGTAAAGATAGGAACTATAAAAGGGATTGAAAGTCAAAGGAAATGGAATTTAGTACATGATCCGATGAGAATTAGTTGACTTAGAGAAAGAGTACTCCATATAAAGGAGGCGATGTGTGTCTGGCATTGACCAGTACACAGTCGGATGAAGATTTCCATCTGATCGACTCAAGAGCATCCTATCATATGACACCACATAGAGAATGGTTTTGCGAATATGAACGATATGAAGGAGGAGATGTGTTCTTGGGGGACAACTTGAAAACCAAAATTGTTGGACTGGGAATAGTCTGACTAATACTACATGATGGAAGGAGTAGAACCCTTCCAAGTGTGATACATATTCAGGGTTTTGCCAAAAACCTAATATCTGTCAATAAGATTAGTGATGCAGGTGTGAGCACCCTATTTTAGAAGGATACATTCACGATGGTCAGAAGTATGATGGTATTAATGAAAGGAGTTCAGATTGGAACCCTATACAAATTGTTAGGGAATTTTGACTCAAATTTGACTTGACTTGAATAAACTTAGGCTAAGTCAATTCAAACTAACTTGACAAGGATTCGTCAAGTCAACTTGACCATGCTATGGCACAATAGTGTTGAAATATAACAAGGGATGTCCTCATTCATGTTTTTGTGTTTTGTCATGGGGAGGACATAAAGTCATAATTCCTAGACATGTTTTATTTGTAAAGTGACTTTTAAAATAAAGTGCTTTTATAAAGTGAATGTACTTTATAACTTAAAGTGTTTTTAAGTTGTGGGACCCAAAAAGTATTTAATGAGCATTTATTACTTATTTTGCAATTAATGAGGAGCATTAAATATGAGCCCTCAGATTAGACTTATGATAGCCGTTAGATTGAGTTGGTTATGTAAGTTAGGGTTTCTTGGGAAAAGAGAAAAGTACATATACATGCGTAGGGATGTGAGAAAGACACACTGGAGAAGACAAGAGGAGAAGTTGAGAGATTGCTTGAGAGAGGAATGTGAACATCAAGAAAGGCATGATTCCCAAGAGAGCTAGGGCGCAAATCCCAAGGAGGCTTTTTTTTCTATTTTGATTTGTAGCAGTGTTATTTGCTAAGACAAGCCATATTGTATGAATTTGTACAGGCCGCACATCAGCATTCTTGAGGCATGAAAACTAAGGCAAGCTTGGGCACAGTTTTCGAGGCATCCTTGAATAATTTTTTGAAGGAGGATAGCCGTACAGAAGAGAAGGTACATAAGCCTATTGTTTTACGAATTTCAATGTGCCAAATTTTAGCAAATCCATACCGCTGTACGGATTGTGGCACGATTTTCAAGACAGATTTGTGGGGGACAATTTTGTGATGTAAGAGGTATTTCTCTTGGCTGAAAAAGTATTATTAATGTTGTTCTGAACTTTCCTGAAGAAAAATAATAAGATTTCTCTCTCTCGTTGGGTTTCCCCACATTGGGATTTTCCCTGGTCATTGCCTAAATTTCTGTGAGTTATGGGTTGTTGTCCATTGTGCATTTCTTCTACATATTTTTCTTAACAATGTGTATTTCTCCTTATAGAAATTTCTGAATGTGGGTATGCATTTCTTAAATTTAAGAAGACAGTTATCTCTATGTTGGTAAGTGTTTGACGAAATGTGTGAATGAAATATTTCTGATTTTGTCATTAAAAAATCAACATGGTATCAGAGATTTGTCTCTGACAGTGGGCAGTGTGATATTTCGGCAAAAGGGTGTGATTGTTTTCCTTGAGTTGAGACAGGGAATATGGTTGCAGAAATTAGATATGAGGATCAATTGGATGGCATTTCCAACTACTTGTAGTGGAAGGTTCGTTTGTCAATCGTTCTCAAAGAGAACAAGATCTATAGCTATGTCAGCTTTGTTGTAGCAGATCCTATAGTAGATCCTGTTGCTTTGGACTTGCATGAGGGAAAGGAAGATAAAGCTCATAGGATTATTCTGGATGGGGTGAAGGATCACCTTATCCCACACTTGGCTGAGAAAAATACTGCCAAGGAAATGTGGGATGCACTTAAAAACTTATTCGAGGCAAAGAACGAGAATCGAAAGATGGCCTTGAAGACTAAGTTGCATGATACCGAGATGGGTAAGGAGGAGAGAGTCTCTTCTTATCTTACCTGGGTGGCTCAAGTTAAAGATGAGTTGGTAGCTGTTGGAGAGGTCATTTAGGATTCCGAGTTGGTGAGGATAGCCTTAAATGGCTTCACCAAAGATTGGGAAGTCTTCGTGAAGTGCATGGTGGGTCGTGAGCATCTACTAGATTGGAGCAGACTGTGGGATGATTTCACTTAGGAGGAGATTCGGGAAAGATCTCAGAGTAGTGATCAGAAGAGAGACATAGTTGATGAGAATGTTGCTCTTGTGGCAAAGAGCAAGAAGAAAGGAAGTTCCACAAGGGACTTGAGTAAAGTCAGATTCTTTTGTTGTAACAAGTTTGGGAACCTTGCTTCTCAATGTCATGAGAGGAAGAAGAAGAAGAAGGAGCCAGAGGAGCCTGAGACAACTGTTATAGAAACCATAGAGGACTTTTCTTCAAAGTTCGATAGGGAGTTTTCTTTGGTTACCCTAGTTTCCAGTGTCGGCAGTGGAGGATTCAGATGGGTTGTGGATAGCGGAGCCTCTAACCACATGACAAGAATATGGCGAGTATTCCCAAACTTCATAGAGATTGGTCCTGCCCGACAGGTGGTAAATGAAGGTGGTATGGCGAGAGATGTACATGGAGTTGGGAATGTTAGATTCCAAATCGCGTTTAGGGGACTCTTGGAGATTGATGGAGTTCTCTTTGTTCTAGGGTTGAGTGTTAACTTACTCTCAGTCTCAACCTTGCAGGATGTAGTATATTGTGTATTGTTCAAGAGGAACCATGTCTTTATCTACAGAGAGGGAGTGGATCCAGTAGAGCTGCAACTGATTGGTAACCGGGTGGATAGGTTGTATATGTTGAGAGGACATCCTATGATGTGTGATTCAGCGTCGGATGAGGAGCATGAGGAGGCTTCTGAGACTACGGTGGCGCCAAGGTATCAGTCTTGCATTCTGAGAGAAGAGAGTGAGTCTCTTCTGAGCAATGGTAGAAGGCTTAGCCAGGTTGATCGAACCGATGCTCAAGATGAAGTGAGCCCAGGGTTCTGGGAGGTTGCTAGGAGAAGATCTTCTAGTTCGAGTTCTTTGCAGGTGTTGCAGATGGCTCTAGGTTCAGAGGGAGCTTCTACATAGCACAATATGATGGGACTAGATGATGGAGATGACAACAAGTACATTCCTCATTAAGAGGGAGTGTTGAAATACAACAAGGGATGTCCTCATTCATGTTTTTGTGTTTTGTCATGGGGAGGACATAAAGTCATAATTCCTAGACATGTTTTATTTGTAAAGTGACATTTTAAATAAGGTTCTTTTATAAAGTGAATGTACTTTATAACTTAAAGTGTTTTTAAGTTGCCGTACCCAAAAAGTATTTAATGAGCATTTATTACTTATTTTGTAATTAATGAGGAGCATTAAATATGAGCCCTCAGATTAGACTTATGATAGCCATTAGATTGAGTTGGTTATGTAAGTTAGCATTTCTTGGGAAAAGAGAAAAGTACATATACATGCTTAGGGATGTGAGAAAGACACACCGGAGAAGACAAGAGGAGAAGTTGAGAGATTGCTTGAGAGAGGAAAGTGAACATCAAGAAGGGAATGATTCCCAAGAGAGCTAGGGTACAAATCCCAAGAAGGCTATTTTTTCTGTTTTGATTTGCAGCAGTGTTATTTTTTGGGACAGGCCGTACTGTATGGATCCGTACAGGCCATACAATAGCATTCTTGAGGCATGAAAACCGAGGCAAGCTTGGGCACGATTTTCGAGGGATCCTTGAAGAATTTTCCGAAGGAGGACGACCGTATAGAAGAGAAGGTACAACAACCTGTTGTGGCATGAATTTCAAGGTGCCAAATTTTAGCAAATCCATACAACTGTATGGACTGTGGCATGATTTTCAAGATAGATTTGTGGGGAACAGTTTTGTGCTATAAGAGGTATTTCTCTTGGCTGAAAAAGTGTTATTGGTGATGTTATGAACTTTCCGGAAGAAAAATAATAATATTTCTCTCTCTCGTTGGGTTTCCCCACATTGGGGTTTTCCCTAGCAATTGCCTAAATTTCTGTGAGTTATGGGTTGTTGTTCATTATGCATTTCCACTACATATTTTGCTTAACAATCTGTATTTGTGCTTATAGAAATTTTTGAATGTGGGTATGCATTTCTGAAATTTAAGAAGACAATTATCTCTAGGTTGCTAAGTGTTTGACGAAATGTGTGAGTGAAATATTTCTGATTTTGTCATTAAAAAATCAACAAATAGGATGGGATAGATTGGAGAAAAATGACTTCAAGGTATGAAAGCCAAAGGTATGGTCAAAGATTTTGTTTAATGTAATTTAGAATTTGAGTTTTGTTAACATTGTATATATGGAAAACAATGTCGGGTGAGGTTCCCATCTAGAGTGAGAAGGGAAAAGTAGATTCTAGAATTGGTTCATAGTGATGTGTTTTTCCCTATATCACTTCCTTCACTCGGTGGATGCTTGTATTATGAATTCTTCATATATGTATTTTCCAAGAATACATGGATATATTTCCTAAGGAAGAAATAAGAGTTTTTTGATAAATTCAAAGAGTTTAAGTCTCTTGTGGAAAACTATACAGATAAGAAGAGAAAGGTGTTGAGAACTAACAATGTAAGTGAATTATGTGGAAACGAATTTGAGTAGTTATCCAAGCAGTGTGGAATAGAACACCAAAATACCACACCATTTACACCATGAAAAATGGATTTGTCAAGAGAATGAACAAAATGTTTATGGACAAGTTAAGTAGCATGCTCAGTGGTGCTAGGCTCACACAAGAATTCTAGGAAGAGGCAACTGACACTGCAAAATATCTAGCGAATATGTCTCCTTCATCAACACTAGTTGACATGACTCCACATGAGGTATGGTCTGGTTAGAATTATTCTCTCTCACATTTCAATGTATTTTTCTGTGATGCATTTGTTCATGCTCCCAAGGAAAAGAGGAGCAAGCTGGACAATAAGGTAGTCAAGTGTATTTTCATTGGATACAAAGAAGGAATGAAATGATATAAGCTATAGGATTCTTCATAAAGGAAAATAATGTACAGTTGATATGTAGTATTCAGAGAAGTCAAAAGGAAGTATGAGTCTGAAGTGGTTCAAACAGAGAATAACCCATAGAAAGTGAGTTTTGAACTGAGGAACGAAGAAGAAGATGATTTTGATGAGTTGACTGAAGCAGATGAAGAGTTGGAATAACCGAACCTAGTAGTAAGGAGGTCTAAACGAGTAAGAAAATTAGTCAAAAGGTATAGTTAGCCTGACTTTCATTCCACATTTGTGTTAACTTCCACTAACAAGGAGCCCAAGTTGGTTAGGAAGGTATTCAAATCGACATAGGGTAGACTCTGGAAGGAAGCCATGGTCGAAGAGATGGAATCCTTGCATAAGAATGAGATGTGGGATTTATTCAAATTACCTAATGGAAGAAATATTTTCGGTAACAAGTGGGTATTCAAGAATAATATGAAAACAACAGATCAAGTTGAGAAATTTAAAGCTCGATTGGTAGTGAAAGGATATTCCCAAGTCGAGGGAGTCGACTTTGGTGATATTTTTTCCCCTACCGCAAAATTAACTTCCATTAGAGTATAAATGTCTCTAGGTGCATCATTTAATTTGGAAATAGAATATATGGATGTGAAGACAACATTCTTACATGGGGATCTAGAAGACGAAATCAACATGAAATAACCTAAAGGTTTTGTAGTAAAGGGAAATAAATATTTGGTGTGCAAGTTCAATAATTAGCCTTGATCCCTTTTAGTTAGCTTTACTCTCCTATGCAAGTGCTTTTGGTAGTCTAATTTATGTAATGGTATGAACTCGAACAAACATTTCCCATGTAACGAGAGTGTTGAGTAGATACATGTCGACACCTAGAAAGGAGCATTGGATAGTTTTCAAGAGAGTATTCAGGTATTTATGTGGCACAAAATACTATGTTATATGCTACCAAGGGAATATTGAAAATATCAATGAAATAGATGTACATGGATTTATCGATGTCAACTGAGCTAGAGATCTGGATCAACGAAGGTCGACTAGTGGATATGTGTTCAATATGTTCAATGGAGTAGTCAGTTGGAAGAGTAAGCAAGATGAGGTCATATCCTTGTAAAAAATAGAAGATGAATACATGGTAGCCACTCATGGAAGAAAAGAAGAAGTATGGATACAATGACTATGTTCAATGATTGGGTTTGAGAAAACAACTATGAAGATAAATTGAAATAATAAAAGCACAATATTTCTAGAAAAGAACTCAACTTATCATTCCAAGACTAAGCATATTGAAATACAATACCATTTTGTGAGAGACATGGTGGAAAGAAACAAGGTGCTACTGGAGAACATAGACACATTGGAAAACATAGCAGACCCTTTAACCAATTTTGTGAGTCTTATGAAGTTCTCTTGGTGCAGAGAGACAATGGGAATTGTTACCCTAGGTATGTGAGTTTTTTTTAGGAAACTCCTGGTTTCAAGAAAGAAGAAAACAAGTGGGATAATGTTGAGTTGGTATATTCTTTGCAGGGAAAGTCAAGTCAAGATGGATGGACTAGCAGTTAAAGTCGAAATTCGAGGTTGATCGATTGGGAAAAGTTCAAGTTGAAGTAATAAACAACAATTCAAATAGGTCAACCGACAAGAGGTCGACAATTGGTCAAGTGGAAACTGACTAAAGAATAAATGGAGGTCGACTGGTAGTCAACTAGTAATCCAACCTGATATTCCATTGTAACAAAATACTGAGATTCGTGATATTTATAGCCAATGCTTTGCATGGATCTATGACCATGTTTGGGTTCCTTTATTTAAGGTTTTACGTATTGTAAATCCTATAAATAAGGTGCGTTGTTGTTGGCCCTTAACCAAGTTTTGAGCGATCCTTGGTCAAGTTTGACCATTTTGGACTTCGATAGCCTGTCGAAGGCGGAGCGCAAGATGAAGCAAATATCACGGGATCTTGACTTCTTTTTGGGTCCTTTTTGGGATTTAGGAATATTTAACGGGTATGGGAATGTCGGCCCATGGGTTTACCCATGCTTAGGCCTATTTTGTAATATATAAATTGATGTCTAGGCGATGTAAGGAAAAAGGAGAAGAGGAATCTATGTGATGTTGTGCTAAGTGCAAGTGTAGCTTCTAAATGCTTTGTGCATACTGTGAGAGACTTGTAGAGCTAAGTGCAAGCCATTGTGACAGACTGTGAAGGGATTTGTGTTGTAACGCAAGGAAGGAGGATCTAGCGAGGTGCACAGATCTCTTGTCCTATGCAGAGTAATGTTTTTGTGGCTCTGTGCATGTATCTGATTAGAGAAGATAATGAAGAAGAAGAGATGGTGGATGTAGCCCCAGGGTGGGGGTGAACCACGTATATGTTGTTTTTCTCTGCTTTGTGTGATGTGTTGGTGTACTTATGTGTTATCTGCTAAGTGCTTGACATAGATAGATAGATAGATCTATTTATACTTTGTGCTTATGATGAATCTGGATGCTATATATGACCTCTGTGAACTTACTTAGTTCGTGAATCTTCTAGATCTTATCTAATTCCTTATGTTAAGTTCTTAGATACATTAGATTTGGGTGAATGTTTCGATGCTCTATTTTATCTGCAGAGTAGATATTGGTTAAATATTGATGAAGGTTTACTATTGAGTGCTCTATTAAATACTAGAATCACAGGTCTGTGTCCCAGCTAAGGTTGCAAACATATGAGTCATGCAACCACCCCTTCCTCTACCTCGGGTGAGACTTCATCTACTTCGCAAGTGTTGCCGAAATGACCAGTAGTTAGGGTTTTGTTGGTGCGTTGTTGTAGCATTGAACCCTGGGTCTACCCTTGTACCAATAGTTGTATTCATATTAAGTTCATCTTCATGCTAATGATAACAATAGGTTGTTGGTCATGTAGATGTAATCAAAATTGGCTATAGGGTTGTTCTTGTATAAATCAAGAATGTATGATGTCAATTGTGTCTTGGGTGTAGACCAAGGTTAGTCATGTAACCTTGTATTGTGAATGAATAAGACAACAAGAGAGAAAGACACTCAAGGAATGTTTGTTTTCTTGTTTGGGTTGCTAGGGTAAAATCTTTGTGCACTGTGTTTTCCTTGTCATTTATTTTGAGCTTAAATATTTCTTCCTCTCTTATGTTAGATTTATCCTAGAAGTCCAAATTTCTTGACAATTTTCATAATGTAACTTATATAAACATATCTGATCTTTATAGATATCGAAGATGGCTTCAAAGATAAATCCTATAATATTACATGGATCAAATTATACAATATGGGCTCCAAACATCGAAACCCTACTGAATATTAAAGGAATGTAATAATATACAAATAATGTGATTCGAGATCCAACAAATAATCAGGTCAAGTGTTTTTTTTATGAAAATTAGGATGAGGATGTGGGGGTCATCACGACCTATATCTCATGGGATATTTGTTTTCACATTAGTGGAATGAACTTCCCTCATCAAGTCTTGAAGAAGATGAAGTTGTTGTTTAATAGAGTTGATGAAAGAAACATCATGAAATTGTAGAAAGAGTTGATCTTTCTCGATCCTCATTCTTTTGATATAATAGAGGACTATTTGACATGTGTGAAGGAACTACAATTTAAAATGGGAGAATGTGGAAAGAATTACTAGAAGAAAGACGAAAAACTCATCGGGTTGGTCCTAATAAATTCAAGAACACCATTCAATGTGTTTATTTTGAATTTATGCACCAATGAGAAGGCATGAAAGGAAGATATTAAGGATTACATGTTTGAAGATTTATGTGGAATTTTGATCATTGATCAACATAGATTTGTTGACAAAGGAAAGCATGGTGGTAAACATCAACCCACTTGTTGAAGGGGAAGTGCAAGTAGAATCAAAAGGAAAGAAGAGAGTTTGATACCCCTATAGAGAGACATGGTTGCCTCAAGTAGAAACCTAAAGGGAAAACATATGCACTCTATCAAAGTCAAAAGAAGAATACATGTCAATGATGTGGAAATACTAGAAATTTTGAGAAGGTCTGCTACAAGAAGTGAGATGACTTAGAGGAAAATGTTAAACACCTTGAAGGAGACATGTTTCCTATTCTTCGACCCACTGAAAATTTCACCTTCCAAGTCAAATCATCTCAACCCTTGTTGTCTCATTCTATGGATAACAAATGGGTAGTCGAATTTGGGTGCACTCATCACATTGATAAGTATGCTTCCTTGTTCACCTTCTTGAAAAAATATGAGGATAGGAAGATTTACGTGGATTATGACTTTGCTATGGATATTGTTGGTTTGGGTGATGTTTCCTATCGACATGAGAGAATTGTCAATGTTTATAATGTACCGTAACTCAGTGCCAATCTATTTTCAACTTCTTAATTAATACATATACTTAAGATTGTGGATTTTTTACTAGATTGGTTCATTGTTCGAGATTTGAAGAAATTTTAGTCAATTGTGACCAGTAGGTTTCTCGATTCAAACAGTTGTCAATACAAATTATGTGACATGACTCGACCTAAATATGATTGAATTCTCTTATTTCTCACACTGAAGAAAGAATTTGAACCTTGTATGAAAGCCTCGACCATCAAATTTTCAAAGTTTGTAGTCGATGGAAACTTAGAATATGGTTTCTATGTTACTTAAGTTTTTCCCCTTGGTGGATTTTGTAAAGGATGTGTGATTTTCAAGAATCATTAGGCACCCTTTGACTCCGACAAAGGATGGCAAGAAAAAAAAACTGTGGGATTTCATTCACAATGATATATGTTGCATCAACTTACCTTCATTAGTAGGTGCAAGGTATATCTTAACTTTCATTGATGATCTCTCTTGTTTCACTTGGGTTTTCTTTATGAAGAATAAGAATATTATCTTTGAGAAGTTCAAATAATATAGAGTCTTTTCTAAAAAGTAGTGTGGCTAATACATTATGTGCCTAAGATCAGACAATGGTGGTGAGTATGTAAATTGACACTTTGAAGAATACTTGGTTTGATATAGTATTGACTAGAAATGGTAAGTTCCTCATACACATAAGAAACATGACATTGCATAATGAAATAATCACACATTAGTTGAAATGGATAGATGTATCTTGTAGGAAAAAGACTCAGCTCTTTTCTTCTGGACTTAAGTTTTCTACTGTGAATTATATCTACTCAATCACATATCAAATCAAGATATTACTTTGGTGACTCTAGTCGAACAATAAGTGTGGAAAGAAGAACTTAGTTGACCACCTCCATGTGTTTGGTTTTGTTTCCTAGGATCATATATCTAATGATTAAAAAATGATGTTGGATGCAAAGATTCATATTTTCATCATGATGGGATACTTTGAAGATTCCAAATCCTATCAACTATTTGATCCTGTCAAATGATAAATCATTATAAAATTAAATGTATGGTTTGATGAGAATTCTTATGGAATCAAGTTGTTGGATGCCTCTTGTGGTTTGTTACAATATGACCATTTTGATTTTGTTTATGACTCTCTTTCCCCTCTTCCTCCATTCAGTTCTTTGACTAGACATTCAAATTATATTCCTATTTCAATTGGACCATT